>APFE030658579.1:106858-136273 GCA_000404065.3 Pinus taeda
GGTAGAGAATCAAAGGAGCCCAACTACTTAATCTGGGCCCTCGGATGAAATAAGGGTAGTCTGTAGATAGGAAAGCATAAAAAAGAAAAATTGAAATGACGGGTTCGCAAGTCTAAGTGCACCCAAACCAAAAGAAGAAAAAATGTTAGGTAAGTAGGTTGGGTAGGTAATTTTGAGGTTGCAGAATCTTGATTGCTCATCAGTTCCAGGTTTTCAGGTGTCATTTCTACTTAGGACACAATCACCCGGCAGTTCTATGTGAAAAGCTCCAAACAGGCATAACTAACTTCCTTTCTCCACTTCCCCCTAGTCATTAACTAATTTCCCCAAAAAGAGGTCAAGATCTGCTTGATACCTCTTAGTTTCATCATTTTTCATATCATTAGCTTGGGTAAAGATCTGTTTTACTCAAAGATATTCCATACTCTCTCTATAAGGTTCTACCCCCTCGTTGCAGCCTAAGATCTCTTAGACTTAGCGCTTTCTCACCATCTCCATATTAACTACTGACATTATTATTTAACTCCTTATATCTTTCCCATCCCCCTACTAAAACTATGTAAATCATCCCCTATGTAAATATCCCTCCCCCTGGTTGAAAAATAACCATAAATACCCCCGTGAATTGCTCAGTTTATCTGAAACTTAGCAAGAGCCCTCATGTTGCCCCTCCAAACCATCTTCTAAATACAATGGAATCCTTCCAAAGTATAAAATCCCTTTTTTAGGTTATCGGACCCCTTCCGAGGCCTCAAGTGCCCTTCTAACGCACATTATTACTCCTTCTGACCGCAATAGACCCCTTGCCGATTTCCTTAACACTTTGCAGATCCTAGTCAGCCAGCTCGCATCGCCAAATCGCAATATTCTCACCGTATGAGTTATGCCCCACCCGTTCCCCGCCGATGGGATATCGCAATATCGACGATCGGCAGTCGCAAGCGTCGCATGTCCAAATAAAATACCTTCCTGTTCCCCGCCGACGCGATATTGCGATCGCATCGGAAGAAGTTCATTGCATCGCCTTAAAATATGAGCACCGCATCACGTCACATCTGTACCAGGGACCCACCGCTGACGTCAGCAGGCTGACGTCATCTGCCGTACTACTGACGTCAGCAGCCAAAAAATCGAAAATTCGCGCAGGAAGAAAAATCGCACTTCGGAGCTCCAGAACAAGAAATAGAGGCAGTTTTCGATTAGCGCGAAGCGCTAATCGCGCATCGCTACGGGAAATAGGTCGTTTTGAGGAATCTTTGGGGAATCTTTTGATTCCTTGGCCCGTTTTGCACCGAAAAAGCCCGAAATCGCCCGATTTTGCCAAATTAATCCAGTTTAAAGACAGGAAAGGACCAGAGACAGAGATTAAAGAGTATCAGATCAAATCAACAGGGAAAAAGCACGACAAAGAATATCAGCAAGCGGTAGAAACAATCAATGTAGCGGCAAAGAGTATCAGCGAAGATCTTGACAGCGGCCCAAAGCAGGAGAATGTTTAATACCTTCCAGCAAAGTCAAAGAAAGAGGGCGAAGCCACTCAAAAATTTCAAATCATGGTTATTGCACATTTAACTCGCGCCAGAACAGAATTACAGATCCCGAAGCATAGTTATTCCAGCAGTACTGCATCGAGCCTCCAAGGGTCATATTTCACTCTTTTTGATTCAGTTGCCTCTAGCGTAGCCCAAAGGACTTACCTGCATTTAATTCCAGTGATACTTAGGTTTTAGAAAAGCTTTTCTAGCAGACCTGTTTAGGTCAATTGTAATAAATGACTTTTTGATATTTTTCTTATATATACCACCTTGAAAGATGGAGTAGGGGTTGGTTGGTGAGTCGAGGAAGTTGCTTAATCTTTGGTACCTCGAAATTTTCTTCAAGCAGAGACCCGCACTGTAACTGTCATACTTTCTATAATCAAAGACTGCTGAAAGCATGGATTCTGAAACTGTTTGATGTGTTTAATTGGCCGAGGAGTGATTATGGAATTCCTGTGCTTCTACATGGTTCAATAAGTGTTTCTCAACTCTGTTAAATTTCATGTTTTGTTTTACCACCGTTCCGCCATCTAAATTGCAGAAAAGAAGAATAGCTTAGGATTTGTTTAACTACACCTTAAGCTCAATTTCTGCATTTTTTCATGTTTTCATCAGAAATAGCTATGAACATGTATACTTAAATGATCTTGTTTACGCTGTTTCTTTCACATATGAATGAGAGTTTAGGAATTCTTAGCTGCTCCTAGATAACCATTCATCCACTTCTCCTCTTTTTCAGTATGATCAAATGATTCTCCTTTGCCTTTCATCTCTGATCGTCATTCCATCCTTTCAGTAAATTGATAACTATATCATGTGTGGCTATCCCGCTCCTTAATCCTCTTGTGACCAAGAAAACGCGACAGCAAGCCTTAATCCATGACTCCATGCCCAATGGTTTGAAACTTATCACATCTTACCTTGCCTCTTTGCTTGAAATTTCTACCTGCCATCCAAACACAAACAAAAACCCTTGAGCCAAAAGCTAGCCTAAAATCGTCAACAAAGTTGAATCATTAAGAGAGAGCCCTCTCTGATTGTAGGTGGGCTAGAACCTGCAATCCAAAGATTGGTTTGTGGTTACCTCGGCCGTATCCCTAAACAGGAGCCTAGGGACAACCTGAGTGATAACAAAATCCATGGAAATTACCTCCCACTTCCATTCCAGAATCGTAATCAGCTGTAGAAGTCCACCTGGATACTTATACTATGCTTTCATTCGCTGAAAATCAAAACATCCAGCCACAAACTTTGCTACATCCCTCTTCAAATTTGTCCAATAGTAATATCTCTTCACCGTTGTCAATGTCTTCTGATAACCGGGGTAACTTGAATATGGTTTCACATGAAACTCCCTCAACATCACCGTCTTGAGCTCACTACTATCTGGTACATATATCCTGTCTTGGAACCTAACTAATCCATCTGATGTAAGATGATAGTCCATGCTTTGCGCACCTGTACATGTACCTATACCTGTACTACAACGTGTATCTATACCACTACATGTACATGTACCTATACATGTACCATGACCTTTACCTGTACCTGTACTATCACCCTGCTGCAATCTATGCACAATCTCCATATATCTAACATCCTGTTGTCCTGCCTATAAGATCTTCTCCTGTAAGTCTGTCCCATAGGAGCCATATCTTCCAAATGATGTACCTATATCCGTCTACTGAGAGCATTTGCCACCCTGTTTTCCTTACCTTTGATGTATCCGATCTCGAAATCAAACTTGTTGATCGTGGTCAACCATCTAGCCTACCCGTCGTTCAGATTGGGCTGGTCAAACAAATACCTCAACCCAATGTGATCACTCATAAGCACAAACTTCCTGCCAAGAAGATGGTGCCTTCACATCTTTAGTGCATGTATAATCCCCACTAAATCAAGATCATGTTTTAGGTAGTTCTTCTCATGCTCATTTAGTTTTCGGGATGCACAACATACCACTTGTCCATCCTGCATAAGGATTCCACCAAGCCCTGTTTTGCAATCATTTGTGCATACCACAAACTCTTTGTCCAAATCTGCAATTTGTAGTACTAGCGCATGGGTCAACAACTGACTAACTTCACACTCCTTTGTCCATTTGAACTTCTTACCTTTCCTTTGCAATGATGTAATGGGATAAGAAATCTATGAGAAGTTCCTGATGAACCTCCTATAATATCCCACTAGACCCATGAAAGATCTCACCTCATCCACATTCTTAGGAGTTACCCACTCCATGATGGCCCTTATCTTCTCTAGATCTACTGCAATTCCCTCCTTAGAGACAACATGTCCCAAGTAGTGCACCTCGGTTTGAAAGAAACTACACTTGGTGAGCTTATCATACAACTGATGCTCTCTCAAAAACCTCAATACTGTTGTTAAGTGCTCGATGTGCTCTTCCTAATTTTTATCATATACCAGTATATCATCAATGAACACAATAACAAACTTATCCAAATATGGATGCAACACACTATTCATCAAACATATGAATGTGGCTGGAGCATATAAGCCAAATGGAACAACAACAAATTCATAATGCCCATACCTAGTCCTGAACATAGTCTCGTAAATGTCCTCGTCTTTGATGCGTACTTGATGGTATCTAGATATCAAGTCAATCTTAGAGAACACTACTGCTCCCTTTAGTTGATCGAACAAGTCATCGATCCTTCGTAAAGAATATTTGTTCTTGGTAGTCACATTGTTCAACTTCCTGTAATCAATGCGTAATATGAGAGTACCATCTTTCTTCCTCACAAACAAGATCGGTGCACCCCATGATGATACACTTGGCCTAATGTATCCCTTGTCCAACATTTCCTTCAACCACAACATTAAATCAGCCAACTCAGGTGTGCTCGTCTTGTAAGTTTCATTAGATGCTGGTGTTGCCCTTGGAACTAACTCAATCGAGAAGTTTACCTCCCTGATTCCCTGGACAATCTCTCTTAAGGTGTTCCTTGCCACATGTCCAACACTCCAACTGACCAGTACCAACACCTCTATGTTTCTATTGCAACTCATGTCCCTGTCTAGCAGCATTAAATCTCTTCTGTGGTGCCACATTTTTTTTCTCATCTGCATGCTGTTCCTTTGCCTGCTTAGGCTTCCATTTACCTTTACATTTTTCCTTTCCTTTCCATTCATGCTGAGATTCATTCTTACGCTTTGATTATTCATAAAAATGCTTGAGTTTCCCAATAACTTCCTCAAGTGACCAAGGTTCATCATATTCAATATGATCTCTAAATACTAATGGAAAACCACTAACAAATCTCTAAACTTTAGCCTTGTAATCAGTAAGATATGATACATACCTCTATAGTTCCAGAAACTTGGTTGTGCACTCTTCGTCTGTCATTGATCCCATATTTAAATCATAGAATTATTTTGCCTTACTGTCATAGTACCTTTCTAACCATTACTTGTTCCTTAAAATTCTCTTAAACTCCTGCTAGCTCAAGTCATTTGTCCTGATGTCCTGCTTAACATCTTCCCACTAGATTTCAGCTTTATCTTTCAAGCTGAAGATAGCTATTCTAGGCTTCATGTTATCCGTGTACTCATGCAACTCAAATAATTTGTTCATCCCAAGTATCCAAGCCTCTGCATCTTCCGACTTCTTCATGTCTCCATCAAAAAGGTGGTTTTGCTTTCTTGAACTCATCTGGCAAGTATCCCCTATCATTCCTCCTATACGGATCACAACGATGATGATCATGATGTCTATTAGAACCAGAACTAGAATACTACGTATACTCACTGCCCCTCCTTTCTAGAGTATCCAACAACATACCATCTCTCATTGTAACATATCTATTTGACCTGTGTCTACCAGGAGATCTACTACCATATGCCCCATTAGTTTTATCCTCATGTCCATGGCTGATCCGAAGCGATCCTTGTCGCTGCAAGTATGACAAACTCTAAAGAAGTATAACATTCACCTATGCCTTCTTCTCTTGTGCCTGTATGATCTGATCATTATCCACCTTACAACTCCTTATCTCTTCCTTCAAACTTCTCATTGTAATTGCCAAATCTGAAGAGTTCCCAACACCATACTGCTCTTCAGATTCATAGGGAGATTCCTTATAGTTAACCATCTTGCTAGTCATTTGATCTTTCTCTTCCTGCAATGCATAATATGTGACATAAACCAAATCACATTAAACCAACGTACCTTTGTATAGCTTGGGGAGGATACCTTGTCTGCAAGATCAACAAATCAACGTGATACATGTATAACATAATCATAATAATATATCGACATACACAAATGTATCAACACATAAACATCACTCTAACTAGGATCCAGTCATTAATGCATGGCAACAACTGTTACTCCATTATACACATTGCCACATGCAACCAACAACATGCATAACCAATGCCTAACCAACTACACATACACATAAACACATGTAGTGGAGCATAATCGATCAATCCTTGTAATAAACCTACAAGACTGATACATGTTCAAAATGTAACCTAACATACAAGGATGTAAGCAAGTGACATAAAATTAACATGTAAGTGACAAACAACCATATACATTCAGTCACATACTCATGTCAAATACATTCCGAAAGATCAACATCAAATTCTCCATGATAACCATACTACAACCCTAATCAATCATCAAGAAAATGTAACAAGTATATAAGTGTAAGAGACATACATGCAACTGACATGCATGCATGAACAACATATTCAACCCATCCAGTCCTAGGTTTGAACCATACTCTGATACCACTCTATAACACCCTCCTCCCACATCCACCCAAGTAACCATGGCAATAGAGGTAAACATGAGACGAGAGGCTACTATGATCAGATTCGACTTCCTAGGTAACCTTAATGAAGTGGAATCAACAGAACATCACACACAGTCATCCAACATCATAAACAAAACCCTCAGGAGACAAGTCAGCCACTCAAACAACCTATCATTGGGTCCCACTATTGTTCTAGACCTCTTAGGCCATAGTTGCTCTCATGCTATGGGCAAGGGAGCGGCAAAAAACCTAAAGTTGCTCTCATAGGCCTACCAACCAGTGATTATGGACTAAAGTTGCTAGTTTTGTGCCAACATCCACAGGATTTAAGCCATTTTTTCAGGCTCAGAGCCTAGGCCACTACCCAGAATGGAATGATAACTTAGAATCAATAAAAGTATAGGGAAACAATGATGAAAAATAAATAAGTTGGTCAAGACCTTAACCAAAGCCCTACTAGCCATGCCAGGCATTTCGTAAAACATATCATCAACATATAACCTATAGGTGTAAAAAATAGAATTAAGTGTAGGGATCTCATACTTATCTGAGAATCTCTATGGACCATTGTCTCCTTATGCCAATTACTGCATTATCCTCTATTAGGTCATAAACACCTTATCCATTCATATACAAGTAAAAACATGTTGAGAGCCATACATAGCTGTTGTCATAAAATGTGCATATAACCAACATAACAGGAATAACAATACAATAAACATATCAGCCATCAAAATCCATATATACATCAATACATTTGCACATAGAAATCAAGGGAATGAATTTCAAATTAATGAATGAAATCAACCAACTAGAGAATTGAGATGGGATTGCCACGTTCCACCTGACCATAGAATGGTTGAGACAAATCTCTCTTCAGCCATTCACCCCCGTGCCATATTCCAAGCATGAATGTGGGACTCAAATCAAAATAACTCAACCAGGGCATATCGAGGCTAAACCACCTCACCCTCATCAATAGAAACCAAGCTTTATTGTAATCCATCCCGGATCACTAGGCCAACACAATGAACTCTTCATAACAGGCTTCACCATGATCTCCACTGGATCACTAGGCCAAACAAGCATGGATGCCACTGGATTTCTCCACCTACACCATGAGTAACTTTTCAAAACTCGGATCACTAGGCCCTAAACCGAGACCCACTCTCCAAGCTTTACTGCATATCCCAAACCCAGGATTATTAGGCCCAATGGAGAGAAAACCACCTCTTAGATTTACTATATATCCTGCCATTCACCAATAAGGATTCCTAGGCCCACCGAGGAAACACAATCCTGGCTTTACTGCAACCCACAGTTTGGCTCAGGGGTCACTAATCTAATGCCCTTACCATGATCCACATTTTGGTTTAGGGACCACTAGGCCATGTGGTCTATCATTTGAATATCCACCCCACTCAGCTTGAAATCCATTGGGCAAGCTAGCTCAACCAAAACATGAGAACCCCATCACACCATGGCTATGCAGAAATGGAAAAGCTAGGATGAAAAACATTATTACACCTCGAAAAACCCATGCCATGATAGAAAAGAACCACATGTAATGCCATGCATGTCAAATATAGCAAGGAAAATATACATACAAGTTGATAGCTACAATGAAGCCTGTTGTAGTTGCTTGATACTGCATTTCCTTGCTTGATATTTGCTTCCTCTTTCCTTCTTTTCCTTTCTTACTCCAATGCCAAAGTGCTACAAGAAAACTCTAAGTGTCCAAGAGTACAAAAGAGAGAATAATGAGAGTGCTCCAAAACTGAACTAACCAAAGGTTACCAAATGATCCTTAGAAGACTTTTTATGAATGAGGCCTCTATTTTCTTCAATTCCATTATTTTCCTTCATTTTCCTCCTCACATGCAACCTGTGACCTTGCACCTCTTTTTTCTCCTAATTTCCATTATTTTCATAAATAATTGTGCCAAAAATGCCATTTTTCCTTTCCAAAGCCTTAGCCATTTCCTTTTCCAATTTCCTTAGCCATAAACAACCAAATGAACACCCCCTAGGATGTTCTACCCAACATTCAGCTTGGAATAAGTGTCCCATTCGTCCGTGGTTATTGCTTTTAACTTTTATTACATGAAATTTTCACCAGGGATATTACATACAAACAACTAGACTGATATCCAGATGATTAATATTCCTGCAATTGTAGTTGATGCTGCTATAGATTCATATTCCAATATAAAAATGGTAGAAACTCGTAATTTGGAGATTATGTCTACTGGAATTGTCAGTGCAAATGTGAAGCCTAATTATGCCAGAGAAATTGCTGATATGATATTATTCAATCGTATAAACAAGGTTCTATGATTCATACTCTGAATTCTTTTGTCTCCCCTTGGCTAATGGTGTTGATTTTCCAGCCGAATTTGTCGACCTCCCATAGGTTCGAGCGGGTCTTTGGGGTTCATTCCATCATACCTATATTATCTAATGTGGGTATTGATATTTCTATCTGATCCTCACCTCTTCACCTTCCTTATCTAGAATTTTGTTTTGGGTCATTGAAATTTTGTATTGGGTAGCCAAAATTTTATAGGTTTTGCATTTGTCCTTATTCCAATTATTCTTTTTGGTTTGTTATTTTCTTATTCAAATTTCTTACAGTGGTGTTTTCGGTCCTCTTTCAGTTAAAAGTCATGTCATGCAATCTGTGATTGTTGCTGTAAGGCATTTTGATGCCACGAGGAGTACTGCTATGAACCGGTATTACCATCAACAGTAGAAGCAACAACATCAATCTAGCAATTATTAGAAACAAGGCTCTGATGGGTGAACAATGGAGAAGGATTATATAAGGGAAGAAGAGGCTCGCTTTGATTCCTCCAAATATGATATAGACAATGCTTTCCCATATTTTGATCTTAAATTGCAGAATTTACTAGGACATTTTCAAAAGTATTTTGAGGGAATTGATTCAACTGATATACTAGGGTACTCTAATACAATGTTTGCTAGGAATTCCCAGAACCCTAAGTTTGGATATTATGGCTCATTTTTACCAACAGTAGAGAAGTCTCCTTCAAGATTTCTACAATATAAATCTCTCATGTCAACGTAGAACTACAACTTGCCAAATCCCACAAACAATGAGTCTATGATGAAGACTGTTAGACCAGTAAATGTTGATCCTCCTTCAAAGTTATGTTCAATTGCAAAGGGAAGTTCATTCGAAACAAGAGCCAGAGAAGTGAGAGTAGTTCATTTTGAAAATAGAATTTTAACAAAAAATGATGTGAAGGTTGATGAAGCACTTTCCAAGAAACAAGGGCCAATACCTAGTAATTTGACTAGTGAAGAAAAGAAGAAATTGTAATTATGTTTTAAAGTGAATTTTGACTCTATTTCCAACCATAAAAATACTGCAGTTTACATTGACTTAGGCCTTCAACCTTCTACTTCGCCATCACTCGAAAGTAGTGCCAATAAAAGTCAGATTGATTTGACTGAAGCAGAGAGCCTACCTGATTTGATTTCTTTTACATAATGAGGAATGCTAGTAAAAAACCAATCAACAACACATGGTTATTACATCCTGAAGCTCAGTCATTTAATGAGATGCTAGTTACTAGGCCATGGTTATGTGAAAAATGAATTCAAACCTGTATGATGAACTCATTTCAAAGAAAATAGATGCTCTGAAGGGTGCACGGTTCATTTACGTTTTTGCAGATGCTAGACACTCTATTGCAATAACAGGAAATTTTCATTGAGTGTAAGAGGAGTTTGATCCTTTACAAGCAACGTTTCCTATCCCTTATAATTTGAAAGATTAAAATATTTGCATATATCCAATGGCATTGGGAGTAAATGCATGTTTATAACTTTGTATAAATGTCAATAGTTAACGGTTCAGATCATTCACGCCTAGATCCAATAGAATCATAGGAGGACAAAGTACTTGAAGTTTAAGCCAAAAGGTGATCCTGTAAGCGAATTCGTCAAAACTACCCAGGAAGAGATCGATGAACAGGGTTTGTTACATCATCACCCCTCATTACTTCAAGAAACCATTGTTGGGTGTGGAGCTTAATTATCTTCTATATTCAAAGGTTTCAGCTGGATGTAGGGGGTCTGGGGGCCAGCGGTCCCTTGGCAGGGGTTCGGGGGCAGCGCCCCCGAAGCTAAAAATAGATGTAAAATTGCCTTGTAAAAGTCTAGTAATTTCTAGTTAATCGGGGTTGTTCATTAGGAGGATGATATGATGGTAGAAGTTATGTTTAATTTACGGTTTTTTTCCCTAGAAGGCAACCCCTCACTATATATGAGAGAATTGTAATGTGTCTATGTATATATATATTCTGAGTGAGGAAAAGAGAGGAGATTGAGAGCGAAGAGGGAGTTACAACGGATCTGCTATAGGTTGCATCTCTTCATTATGCTGGATAATATAATAAAAGAAGGACTGGCTGTTTCTCCATGGACGTAACCCAAACTGGGTGAACTACGTATATCTGTGTCTCTCTTGTTTTATGCGTTTTCTGTGTTTATATTTCTGCAATATTTTATGTGTTCCATTGCTTTGTAATATATAATTTTCTAACAACTGGTATTAGAGCCGAAGGTATACTTGGCTGATAAACTTGCAAGAGAGAAGGGTTCCTAGTTCGAGTGGGAGCAATGGCAGAAGATGGTAGGTTTAGGGTCGAAAAATTCAACAACCAAAACTACCAACTGTGGAAAATGCAGATGGAAGATTATCTATATCAGAGAGATCTTTACCTACCATTGAGCGGAAAGACAAAGAAGCCGATGAGTATGACATACACAGAATGAGATATTCTCAACAGAAAGGCACTTGGAACAATACCGTTGTGCCTAGCAGTGTCGGTAGCATTTAATATTTCAAAGGAAATGACAACAGAGAGTTTAATGTTGGCATTGGCCAAACTATATGAAAAACCCTCCGCCTCAAATAAGGTATCTCTTATGAAGCGTTTATTTAATATGAAGATGTTAGAAGGTGGATCTGTTTCAGACCATTTAAATGATTTTAATACAGTTACAAGTCAGTTAAGTTCTGTAGGGGTAAATTTTGATGATGAAGTTAGGGCTTTGTTATTCCTGTGCTCATTGCCAGAAAGTTGGAATGGTTTAGTTATGGCCATTAGTAACTCTATCTCTAGATCTAGTATTTTAAAGTTTGATGATGTTGTCAGTGCAATCCTTAGCAAGGAAATGCGGCGGAAAAGCTTTGTTGAGACATCAGGTAATGCTTTGACTAGGAAAAATTATAGCACAAGTCGGAGATAAGCACCTGCTACAAATGCCTGCGCACCTGCTACCATTAACCGAACCCTGCAACCCTAATCATACCTGACGGACTTCGCCGCGCCGTCGAACCACTGCTGAGAGCCTTTCATGGTAAAGCCAGCAGGAGGGGCGGGCTCTGCCCCCCCTCCTTTGACTTCCCCAACCGCTGGCCTGAATCAGATCAAGACCCCTCTGACCCCTTCTGGCAGTATCCCAGAATCTGAGCAGTAAGGACAAAGGACCAATGACAAAGAGATTCCCACAGATAATCCTGAAGAGGCAGACACAGAAACAGAGAAGCACCAAAATGCCTCTTCGTCACAGCCAAAGGCGACCTCGGCTACTTGCATTCCGAAGGCAGCAGAACGCATCAAGATAGAACTGCCCAGTCATCGAATAAACGAAGAGACCCAATACATGCAGGATCACGCCTTAATCGGGAAATTTCTGGGCTTTTGGCCGACAGAAAAGGCCTTGAATGGATGGATCGCATCAAAGTGGAAACCCAAAGGACAAGTTACACTGCAACTTGCCCCAAAAGGCTTCTTCACAGCCATATTCAACTGTGTGGAGGACAAATCCAGGATATTTGAGGGTGGCCCATACTTCTTTAATTCATCAGGACTGTACCTCACAGAATGGAAGCCACGATTCAACCCTGATAAAGAAGATTTCAGCTGGGCTCCTGTATGGATCCGAATGTACTCCCTCCCTGTGGAATATTGGAAGGAAGAAATGCTTGCAGACATTGGCAACAAATTGGGGACCTTCATCAAAGTTGCAGTGGAAACGAAGACCCGCAAATATACATCCTATGCTCGGATCTATGTGCAGATGCACCTTACCAAGACTCTGGTGGATTCGGTAAGTCTCTTTCATGATGATTTTGAATGGATCCAAACTCTTGATTATGAACACATCCCCTCTCGTTGCCGCAAATGCCATGTGCATGGTCACCTCTTCAGAGACTGTCCTCTCAATCAGCAATCCAAAGCCTCACTCAATGAAACCTTGACCGATTCGGAGGGCTTCACCAAAATCCCTAACCGCCGCAGGCACACCAAGAAAAACCAGGCAGTCCCTAAAAATACTGCCGGGTCAGACTCACGGAACAAATTTTCTCCTCTCGCTACCCAAGACCCTCCTAGCACGGAGCCTTTGGAATCGGTTTCTCAGCCCTCTTCGTCCCTTAATCCCTCTGCCCCCATGCATGCCTTTAATCTTGGTTCTTTTCACTCTCCTCTCCCGCCATTGGAAGACATCTCAAAGGTAGCTCCAAACCCCAGCTCTCCATCTTCTGGCAAAGGGAAATCCGTTCTAGACTCCAAGCAGCAAGCCTCTGCCATGGATTTAGATGCAGCGCTGGCTTTAAGCCTACAAGAAACTACGGAGGAGGACGAGCAAAGTGCCCCTAGCAACATGGAACAAGATCCGAAGAACATTATCCTAGAAGGTATTGACATCTTAAAACTTGAAATAGCTTGCAAGCAAAAATATTATAATACCATACCTCCCTGGAAAATAGATCGGCTAGAAGGAGTCCTAGCCAAGGTGCAGCACAACAAAAATCTCGGCATACAGGGAGGAAGCCCATGGGATGGAAAAAAGAACCTCAAAGAAACCAAGAAGAGGGGGCGCAAGACGGATCTTCAGCGAACCATTGCAGTGGGAGAATTACTTATGGAATCAGGGAGATTCCCTAAGTTGACTAAGTACTACAAACCCACATCTCAGTTACCATGAAGCTCATCTCCTGGAATGTGAGAGGACTCAACAGCCCCTAAAAACACAGGATGATCAAGAACTTGATTCAACAAGAAAAACCTTCCATAGTTTTTCTTCAAGAAACTAAAAGCAGCACTACAGCTATGGAAAAAGCTCGAAATAAGATTTGGGCAGGCAGCAGCTCAATGTCAGTAGATGCCTCAGGGGCTTCGGGTGGACTTGCCATACTATGGAATCCGCAGATCCTTACACTTTATGATTTCCATGCCACCCACTTCCTAATTCAAGCATCCTTTCATCTAATCGGCACTAATATCCATGGGCATCTCTCAAATGTATACTTTCCGCAAAACATACAGCAGAAATTGGATCTGCTGGAAACAATCTCCATTCTAAATGAGAACAGAAGGTTCCCTTTATGGATCAGTGGAGGAGACTACAAAATCATACAATCGCTGGAGGAGAAGACAGGTGGCAGAACAAGGCTAGAGAATGATAGCAAAGGACTCAGAGATTTTATTCAGGACAACCACCTAATGGACATTCCTACCACCAATGGAATCTTCACCTGGACTAACAAGCGCAGGGGCACTCATCATATCGCTTCCAGGCTTGATAGGTTCCTCCTCTCAGACAATGCAATCCATCTAGGGGGGGACTTCAATGCATCAATTTTTCCCCATGGAGGATCGGACCACTGGCCCATTATGCTTCAATGGTCTCGGCCTGGTACACGCTGCAATAGGCCCTTCCGATTTGAAGCCTTCTGGCTTACAAATCCAAAATTTAAGCAAATAGTAGAAGAAGCATGGAAGTCCTATATGCCACCAGAGGGAGCCAAAATGTATCAATTCCAACAAAAGTTAAAAAACTTAAAACAAGTCCTCAAAAATTGGAATCGAGCACAATTTGGCAACATACAGGTAAATCGCCAAAGGCTGGAAAAGCAAATGGAAGTGCTACAACAAGCTATCATCAGAGAAGGCCGGACAGAGGAACAGTCACAACAAGAGAAAATCCTCTGGCAACAAATTGAAGAACGGAGGCAACAAGAAGAAATTCTCTGGCGACAAAAATCTCGAATCAGCTGGCTAAAAGAAGGTGAAAAGAACACCAAATTCTTCCATAGAACAGCTATTCAAAGGCGTATGCACAACAACATCACCTTCATCAACAACCAACAAGGGGAACGAGTTGAAGCCCACGAAGACATGGAAAAAGAATTCACAAACTACTTTCAGGATATCCTCAAAGAGCCGGCAGGAAACAAAGAAGCGGAAATTAGAACCATCACTCAGCATATTCCTCGAATAATAACAGAGGAGCACAACAACAAACTGCTGCAGCCCACATCTCTAAAGGAAATTGAAGAAGCCATGAACTAGCTCAAGGACGGAAAAGCCCCTGGGCCGGATGACTTTACAGCCAACTTCTACCACGAATTTTTGGAGCTCATCAAGGAAGAGGTCTGGGAACTGGTGGAAGAATCAAGAAGTATGCATTGGATTCTCCCGACCCTCAATACCACCTTCATAGCATTAGTCCCCAAGCGTGCTGAGCCAAGCAAGCCTAAAAATTACAGACCTATAGCTTTATGCAATGTAATATATAAACTCATCACCAAGGTCATAGCAAATAGGCTCAAACCTCTCCTTCCATTACTCATTTCGCCAGAACAAACAGGTTATGTTGAAGGGCGGTAGATCATGGACGGCATCATCTTATCAAATGAGGTGATTCACTCATTAAAGCTTCTGAAAAAGCCAGGTATGCTCCTAAAACTAGACTTATCTAAAGCCTTTGACAAGCTCAGTTGGAATTACATACAAAAAATAATTTTGGCTTTTGGATTCAGTTTCACTTGGACAAGATGGATCATGAATCTGATATCCTCTCCTAGCTTTTCTGTCTTGTTGAATGGTTCTCCTTCCTCTCCCTTCCGGCCATCTCGGGGCATAAGACAAGGGGACCCTCTATCGCCTTTCATATTCGTCCTCATGGCTGAAGGGCTTGGCAGACTGCTAAAGGCAGTTGTCTCCTCCCATACGCTCAAAGGCATCTCTGTCCATGGCCTCCCTCCTCAATCTCACCAGCAGTTTGTTGACGACACCATGCTATTTGGACACCCTTCCTCTCAAGAAGCCTCTATTTTTAAAACCATGCTCTCCATTTTCTCCATCGCATCTGGTACCTCCATCAATGCCTCGAAATCCCAACTTTACTTCTTTAACACCCCCCCCACCACGCAACGAAACATAGCCAGAATTCTGGGGTTCACTATCTCCAAGCTTCCATCATCCTACTTAGGGGCTCCCCTAGCAGCTGCTGCAATAAAGCATTCCTCCTGGAAGACTCTTCTAGACAAGCTTGAATCTAAACTTTCTCTTTGGACTTTCCGAGCTCTCAACATTGCCAGCAGGCTCGTTCTGATCAGATCAGTCCTATAGCCCATGCCTCTATACCTCTTTTCAATCTTGGCAGCCCCAAAATGGGTTCTCAAAACCATTCGCAATCTCCAACGTAACTTCCTTTGGGGTTCATCAGGCTTGAACAAAAAATGGGCGCTGGTCAATTGGAAAGATGTCTGCAAACCCAAGTCTGAAGGTGGACTAGGCTTGCGAGATCCCCTTCAAAGCAACAACACTATGGGTGCTCGAATGTGGTGGAACTGGATCACCAAGCCTAACTCACCATGGGCTAAATTATGGCAGGCCAAATATGCACCGGGCAGTCAATGGAATGATTTAATCAGAATCAACTCCACTACACAAGGATCACCCATATGAAATGCAGCCAAACCCCACAGTAAGTTCATTCAAGATCACAGTTTCTGGGAGATTCACTCAGGTACTACGACAAGATTCTGAGAGGACTTTTGGCAACAGCTCCCCAAGCTGGCTACATTATTTCAAAGGCCCCTCTGGCAAGCACAGATGCAGCAGGCAAACCTCACTTATGTTCATCAATTCTGGCAACAATCTGAAAGTCACGACTTCAGAATCTAGAAGCAAGCCAGTCTCTAGCAGAGGGATTGGCTAGGAGAGTCATATTCTGATATAGATCAAGAACTATCATACAGAAGAATCCGACACTCCTCTCAACAGGACCAACTTAGGTGGGGCCATATGCCTAAAGGAACATTCACCACCAAAGAGGCTCACCAGCTAAGATACACCAAAAACCAGATAGATAAGGACCGTATCTGGGAAAAGGTTTGGCAGCCAGGACTATGGCCCAAAATTTCTACCTTCTTATGGCTCCTCAGTAAAAGGAGAATACTCACTTGGGACAACCTGGTCAAGCACGGATTTGTAGGGCCATCAAGATGCCCAAATTGCAACCTTCACTCTGAGACAATCAGCCATCTAATGGAAACATGTCAGTTAGCTACACAAATATGGAGGAAAGTCAAAACTTGCAATATGAGATCAGTAGCCAGGACAGAGGATATAACAGAAAACATAAGAAAATGGCCCAAGAACCCCTTTAAGAGTCAGCTTCTTAACTTTCTGTGGAGCCTCTTACCAGGCTTTATATATTGGACTCTTTGGAAGGAAAGAAATCATAGAATCTTCAATAATACCTCCCAGTCAATAGACGCCTTGTGGCTGATTCTCAAAAAAAACCTGCAAGAAACTCTTGCCATCAGAACTTGGTCAAATACAGATCTGCCGGACTCTCCAATGGAAAGCAAGATTCTGAGGGTGTGGAACCTGAACCTCTCAGCACTAACGACGGACATCACCCGATCCTCCTACAGCACCACCTCTCCAACTAGCTGGTCCCCTATGGCTAATGCCATCTACAAGTTAAACTTTGATGGGGAAGCTAAAGGAAATCCAGGACAAGCGAGCTTCGGAGGAATCTTCAGAAGTCACACAGAAGCAATAATGCAAATATTCTATGGCTCTCTAGGCAAAGACACCAACAATGCAGCCGAATTAGAAGGACTATGGACAGGCATATGTATTGCAGAGCAAAATCACTTCTTCCCATTGGAGGTAGAGGGAGATTCCCTTATCCTTATTGTAGCCACTCAAAGAATTCAGGCAGGCACGCCAACTGTCAAGGTGGCCGCTAGCTGGAGGTTGTTAAGTAGACTGGAATCACTGGAGGAAAAGCTACAAAATCCCCAAAGCACAACCTTCAAGCACGTAAGAAGAACAGCGAAAAAAGTTGCAGATAGATTGGCCAACCAAGGGGCATCTCAGCGCATTCCATATTTCTCAAAAATGATGACAAGCTCAAAAATGTCTGCATTTCTCTGGCGCAGCAGGATCTCACCCTCCCGGATGCGGGTGATGGCGGGACGTGTTGAGAGGGTGGCTGGTCACGTGGGCAGGTGGCAGCCCAGAGGTGACAGACGGTACCCTGCAAGGAATGATAGAACCTCGCATGAAATTCGATGGCAGAGGAATTTAATGCCAGTCCTCTCAGCTCGAGCGAGCTTCTTGGCAACCAGTGCAATGGAGGGTATTAACGTTTGAGGGCCTGTTCATCTGGGGGATATGGTTTGGCATAAGGTGAAATCCCTGATGCGCTCTGCGAAGGAAGGGGGAAGGGATCCGGAGTTCACTCAACCCGTTTCAGAGACGGGGAAAAGCAAGCCCTGCTACTGCATTACAATTGCGCAGGTCCTCCGCACAGAAGCAGCTCCTGCAGCCTCTGTGAGACTGCAATTGGCAAATCCCGCGATGCAAAGGGAAAGGCAGAGAATTTGTAGCAGGCGAGGGGGCACCAGAGGTAGAGCCTCCACGTAGAGGCAAGGTCACATTTCGCCCTCCTCCTCCATTGAAGTCACGTCGGTTCCACAGCGGTTCCAAGGCAGCAATGATGAAGGTGGTAGAGGAGCTGGTAGAGACGCAAGAGCGGAAGGAGGTCAGGAGGAATCTCCCACACTCAGGTATCAGCTTCCCTGCCCTCAGGCTAATTCAACCCTTATTATCTCTATTACGGTTGAACCTAGTGCTACACAGGATGAGGCAATTCACGTGGCAGACTATCCTGTGCATGGGGCAGAGCCCATACCGGAATGGCAACGCCAAAGCAGAGAAGAATCCCCCATCGTGTGACATCTAGTTCAGGCAGGAACAAGTCATTTGGTTCATGGACGAGGGTCTGGAATTGACCTTGAGCGCTCGACCAAGGAATGCGTCCCCTCAGCCTGTCCTATGGCGCTAGCTGGTCCTAGCAAGCCGGTTCAGGAAGGGCCCTCTCGTGCGGTCATCCCTCTCTCAGACTCTGATGATTCTCTCCTATTTGGGTGTCGAGTAGAAGAGGCGCCCTACACCACTGATGAAGAATGAGCTTGCTCTTGGTTACCTCTGCTGCAAGAGCATTTCTATGTTTTTACCTTTATGTCTATGATTCGGCTAAGCGGCATCAGCATCTATGTCAACGTGTCGGTTGTAATTGTCTATGTGTCTGTCTGTCTGTGTCTTGGTCTGTTCAATGTCCTTGTGTCTTCAGTGTCAATGTGTCGAGCCTTTGGCAAATTATCGTATTCCAAATTTTGATAACGTTCAATTTTGGGAATGTCATTAGGGCAAGAAGAGGGCTTCCAGGCAAATTTCCATAACCTTGCCCATTGTAACTCATATGTATTTCTGATTTTTGTATGATAATAGAATTAGTCTTATTCAACAAAAAAAAAAAAAGGTATGAGATTTATGAATGCTCAAAAAATAAGTCTAGTAAATAAATAAAAATATAAATAAAGTGAATGTATGGTAAATAAATAAAACCTATTTTTATACTTACTCCTAAAATATGGTAAATAAATAAAAATATAAATAAACTAGAGGTATGGTAAATAAATAAAACATTTTTTATATTTAATCCATAAACCTCTTTATATTTAAAAAGGTTCGAAAAAAAGTTTTATTTAGGTGAAGCGTGTTGGCCAAATATTTTTTTATAAAAAAGGTAATGGTAATTAATAAAAAATAATAAAGGAGAAAAGTATGGTAAAATAAAATATTTTTTAATATTTACTCCATAAGTCATTGTATATTTAAGAGCACTCAAAAAAAAGGTTTTATTTAGGTGAAGCCTATGGACCAAATACTATGGGCCAAATTATTATTAATACCATACAAAAAAAACATTCTTAACCCTAATATTAATATTAATAAAAATAAAGATGGCACATGGTATTGAGAATCCATGGTATTCAAATAGAATGTAGCCTATTTAAAGGGGGGAATTAAACCAACATAGATCCATCTTTCCTCTGGATCTACTCAACCCCAAGAGGGATCAAATATCCTGATATGCAAACTAGCATAGAGTGAAAAATATTTGATCCCTCTCGATGCTTGGTAGATCCAGAGTAAAATGGATCTATGCTGGTATAGAGGTTGTGAGAGTGGGGTCTTTTTACTCAGCATAAACTATTTTAAGTTTTTCATATAAAAAAATTCAACTCGAAAAAAACCAACAACTCTATAATGATATAATAATAACAAAGTGTTTATATTGTTTAAAATTATTAAAATATCAAATTGTATCATGATATTTCCATTTTGCTAAGAAACTTTGAACACTAATCTAAATATAACATATAAATCATTAAGCTAAATATAACATATAAATCATTAAGGTTTTTATCATCATTAAGAAACATTGAGACCACAGTCACATAAAGAAAAATTAACATCTGTGAATAACATAAGCTAATAGGAAATTGTGTTCAATCAACTAAATATCTAGCTCAAAATTATTCCTCATTTGAGTCATCAAGCTATTTAGCTCAAAATTATTCCACAGAGATTGTGCTCATTTGAGTCATCAAGCTTTTTTTTGAAAGGGCGGCAACGCACCCATTCAATTCCCTATATATATGTGAAATGTTGAAGGACTTCGAGGATTTGGAAAGTTGTATAACCCTATGTTTCCAATGACCAAGACTGGCTATGTCCAGAGAAAAAATCTCATTTATCCATTCCACCACTACTTTGGAATTCCCAAAAACCTGTAAAGAGTCCAAACCTAAGAAAATTTAGCATATGATAAGACTCCCCACACGACTAAATCTTAGCTTTCACACTGGATCTCAGACCACACCCCCATAAAATATTAAAAAATGTTGTTGCTCCAAATATATCACTCCACCACAACAACAGATATTAGAGCTAGTTGCGCCATCAGAGTATGTTGAGGGAAGACAATCCAAGTGGATATTGGTGGCCACCTGCCTATTCCACTTGGACCCGCACCATTATTTCTTTTAGTTTCCTTAAGTGTAGCACAGTTTACTATGTTTGGTAGTTTTTCAAGTCTTAAACTTCTGGAGTCGTTTTGAAGCCCTAAACGATTTTTCTTTTTTTTGAAAACGGGCAAATCCATAGCCCACAATAGAGTTTGTAGTTGAAAGTTGTAGTCCTCGGATGGATATTTCTAACGAGGTATCGTACGTGTCAAACAGAGATCGTATACCAAAGCTACGCCCCCGGGAAGTTGATGTACCAATCTACCCCAACGAGACCCATAGACTTTTGGTGCTTCATCTCCTAGGGTTAGGTTTTTGGATGTTTAAGGTTTTCCATTATTTCTCAATAATAAATAGGACTCTGAGTCTCATTGTAACACAGTTCAGAAGGCATGTATCCACCACATCTGTTCTTAGAGATAAGCTACCGTCACCTTAGCTAGTTTATTTCCATTCTACATGTAAACAATTTTTAGTACTTTGTTATTAATGAATTGAGGTTTTGTTTTCATTGTATCTCTGTGTTTATATTTATATTTGTATTTCATTCCGTCCCTTCATAAATCTGGATCAAAAAATGACCCGTCGAAATAGGAGTCTATAAACTTTTGAGCTTCGAGGACGTGTTATGGGACCCAACTCCAAGAAAAAAATGTTATGTTAGCAATGGTTCTCTTGATGACTGGTTCTTTATTCTCGAATATTAAGCAGTTCTTTGTTCTCCAATTCCCCTAGGCAATGTGAATAGGAGGTGTTGCATACTCTGGATTGGTAAACATCTAGTCTTCCAAACAAATCTCCAAATTCTCCCCATTCCAAGGGGTCAAAAAATTTAAGTCCTTCAAAACAGCTTGCTAGATATCCAAAGCAAATGGGCACTATAGAAAAAGATGTGATATGTTCTCCTCCTTCCTCTTGCATAAAACACATCTACACGGGCCACTAAAGCCTCATTTATAGAGGTTATCCCATGTAAGTATTTTGTTTCTCAAACATAGCCACCCAGATACCTTCAATTTCAATGAAAGCTTCCATTTCCAGAGTTTCTCATGCCACCAGAAAAATATAGAACTCGCCAATGTCATAGAAATATGTTTATATGCATCTTTAACAATGATCCTACTTGTTGAAATTTGGGTAGTGTTGTAGTGGCAGCAACACCATCCAAAATTTTGGCCTACACTCAAATTTTGGAGTCTACTGTGGATCATGTGATCAGTTGTTCCTTAGTCACTTATCGGTAAGCTGATGATTTCAAGCTCCCTTCTTCGGTCTCAAAAGTCGTTCACACTTTTATCCTTATATAGCAAGTGTCATCTTCGAGCATGGGAGTTATCACTTTTCACGCAAAAGGAAGTTTTGGTTTGCTTCAAGGGGAAAAATTTGTGAAAATGATGTGTTCCCATCATATAGACATGTTTCACATTCATTTCCAAAGTTTCACTCACTATTACACAAGTGGCGTCATTATCCTCACAAAGTCTATCGTCGGAGCCGCACTTGTCGTAAGTTACCACAGAGGTTGTTGCATTAAGCGAAGTATGTTTCATATGTTCTTGATGATCTATGTTGTATCACTAAGTGTCCAAGTGTGTGGTCATAGTCAAGTTCTATCACTATTCACATCGGTTCCACTAATCCCACACTTAGCCAAATTCTGGATTATTCCTAGCAACCTAGCCTCATCCAACCTTCCTAAACTGCACACTTCGCAACTACAACCCTCAATCTTTTTCCTTGCCTGTTGGAACTGTGTAATGTACAGAAATCCCAACATCCCTTGGCATCCAAAACTGCATAGAGGCTACCTCCAGTGACCCTCCCTCAGCCGAAGCTCACTACCCTCAAGAATTGTTCAGATTTGTCCTCCGGGCCTCTTTGTTGCCCAATCCCCCTTGCCTTTGAAAATTGCGCAGATTTGTCCTCCAAGGTCTCATCTCGTAGCAAACATTTCCTGCTTGAACTGCGCAATTTTGTCCCTCAGCAGGCACTACGCAAATCTTTCCCTCAATGGGCATTATGCAATCTTATCCCTCAGTCCAGCCCAGTCACTAAGCCTTTCCCCCTGACCTTATACCAGTTCCGGCTCAGTCAGTGGATTATCATGCAACATCTTAGACTAGGGGTTTATCAGACTGATGTTGTCATGTCATGAGTGGATTACAGATACATGAATTCTACTAGGCAATAAGATGATTAAGAAGGAGGACATTTAGATGACACTAAGGAGCTAAGGAGAAAGGATAACTATGAGATAAGAAGACCAAGGAACCCAAGGTGTGATATAATATCAAGACCGCATGACGACTCCATCTGATTCACAACCCTTTGGAGGGTAGGTATGAAAAATAAAGCACATCCTTCATAAAGTCGAAGTACACCTCTTAGTGTAGTATGAATGATAGCTTATCATTGTCATATCATTATGTCTTCATTGACATGCATGGTCGCAAACACTAAAAGTCATTCCATGTGTTTTCTCAAAGTGTTTTGCTCTGTTTCGCTTGTTGGATCAATTGTTGTCTTTTGGCATGTTTCACTGTTATGTCATGTTTGCGATTCTTTTCTAGTGGTTTCGAAGGTTGACCTTTGTGTATATGAGTTTTCCTAACCATTTAAACATTTTTCACACTCATGCACAAAGTCTTGAACAATGTCACATAAGTGTTGTCACGGTCATCCTAAAGTCTATCTCAAGTGTCGCACTTGTCGCTTCTTGACCTGAGACAGTCACACAGAGGGTAATGCTTTGTTTGTTGTCTCAGTGGTTTATGATTTTCTGTCATCGAAGTATGATAAGTGTGTGATCACATTTCAAGTTCATCACGGGTCAATCTTCCTCCCGCACTTAGCCATTTTTGAAAAATTTTCCCGATCGGGTAACTCAACGTCACCAGGCCTTGTTTGAGTTGCGCACTACATAGTCTCAACCCTCATCGATGTGACCTTACTGCTTGGAACTACGCAGTGATTGTCCTTCAGGGCTATTGCTCTGTGTAATTCTTGAGTCCAGCAGCCTTCCTTGACTCCCAAAATTATGCAGTTGTGCCTCCCAATCTGCCTTGAACTACGCACTTTGCACTTTCAGTCCTCAAGCTTTTCCCTTGCCTGCTGGAACCCCACAATGCACAAAGATTTCATCCTCCCTTAGTCTCCAGAACTACACAGGTGTGTCCTCTAGTGACCCTCCCTTAGTTAGAGCTCATTGTCCTCAAGAACTACGCAAATTTGTCCTTTAGGCCTCTCTGCTGACTAGTCCTCCTTGCCTCTAGAAACTGCGCAGATCTGTCTCCTAGGGTCTCATCCTACATCATCCATTGTCTGCCTAAACTACGCAATCCTGAATCCCAGTGGCCACTGTGCAATTTTTCCCCAATGCGGACTATGCTCAAAAAGCTTGAGCTACACTCTGAGCAGTCTCAGTGATCAATCCCTCTCCCTGTCACTTGGAACTGTGGAATGCACAGTTACTAGGCCCTCTCTCCCAGCTTGTCACTTGTCCCAGGCTCAGTTCATGGACAATAATGCATCATCTTAGGCTAGGGAGTTTTTAGATTGATGTCGTCCCGTCATGAGTGAATTACAGGAATATGTACACTATCAAGCCATGGCGAGATGATGAAGAAGGAGAAAAAAGAGGGAGGCATGCCTAGAGACACACTTGTAGCCGAATGGACAAGTGAACCTACCAAGATCAAGTGAAGGAACATAAGTATGCAACCACTTGCCAAGACCGAAGATCATTGAAGACCCCGTATTATCAAGCTAAGCATAGGAGAAAAGAAAGCATATCCAAGAACACATCTATCATTCAACAGCAATAGCAACTTGACATCACCACATCATCAATTCAGTCCATGTTAGGAGTGCCATGTCAAGTCATGTCATGAGTTGTCATATGCCACATCACTACTATGGGCCATGTATATTGTGAATCAAATGTATTATAAAGTGAAAGTCTAATGGACACACAAGAATATGAAGAGACATGTAATGAGGATAGTCAAAGAGTCACAAGGGGAAGCCATCACCCTTGGTTATATATACCCCCCTCATTGTATGAGAAAAGTACTTTTCACCTTGGCTCCTCCCGCAAAGCATTAGAGAGATCAGTTAGTTCTTTGAGGAGCAAGGAGTGGCTCCAATGTCCCACTACTGGGGCTAGTGATGTACAATGTAAATGTTTCTTGGAATTTTTTCCTAATTACAGAAGCCTTTTCAGGCCAGTAGATTTTCATGCATGACTTATGAATGTTTGTAAGACTATTCTGTGAACGTTTGTATTTCATGTTCTCTTTCACATGTACTAAGATAGTTGAACTATTTAGGTTATTTTTAATGCTTATCTCATTAAGAATGTGTTGTAATGGTTGTCTCTGTTGTCTCATCCTTGTGGTTTCCGCAGGATACTAGATAGACCTTTCCTTGCTTATCAATTATAATGACTGTCACATTCGTTGTGGACTATTCCACTGGATGTTAGATGAATTTTCCCTTGTTCATTGGTTGTAACAATTGTCGCATTCGATGTGAACTATTCTGCTGGATGTTAAACAAATCCTCCTGATTCACGTGTGTTTCTTCTTGGTTGGTACTATTACCTATCACTTAGAGGCTCAATTTTCTCCCCCCCTTTTGCAGTAAGAGAACCTAGACACAGTTGCACTGCACACTCACCAAGCACACTCACCTTGTTCTTCGAAGATACCATTGCATCACTCTCCTGTGTTGACAGCTAGAGGCAAGGCAAATCTTTAAAAAATTGGCAACCGAGCCTTTATACTGGATGGGACTCCTACACCAAACGGTGTGAGGTTTAATTGGGACTTCATATTAGGAATATCCCCTTAGTTGATGGATTTCCATCACCGTCAACAGATAGCTTCAGGACAAATTTCCCCAAAGGGAAAACCTAAGCCCCAAGGAAAGCCCATTGAGCCCCAAAGAGAATTTATAGTGGTAAAATAAGAATTCAAATGGATAAAGAAATGTTATTAATTAATGCAACAAAATTATTTGGGGCTAGCCATCATCAAAATAAATATGGGCATCAAAATTTTAAGGTTTGTGAGATATATATTTAAGGACTTTATTATTATGAAATGGGGCTATATAGTAAAAATCATGTTGCACTCCTGTTATGAAAAGGTCAAGTTTATCCTCCATCAAATTGTATAAAAAGAGGTCATTAGATCTCATTCATTGTCATCGACTCACACATTTATCTTTGTTTTGTATCTCGCATCATTAGTTCGAAGGTCTCACACTATATATGGCTCGTGGAATCACACTATATTATGGAATTAATTTGCTTATGGACTCAAACTATCTATGGCTCATGAACTCACAAGTTGTGGTAGCTAGCATCTCTATTTTAGAAGCTTGCATAATCCTTTTGGTGGCTTGCAATGCTCTGAGGCTCACGTTGTTGATCACGCTACCATCTCACAGTGACTTGCATATAGTTGTGGTGGCTCACATATAATTATGGCATGAAGTTTATCGTTATAACATTGCTCAATGCACAATGGCATCACCCTATGACAATGTGGCTCAACAATATACCTTATGTTTCGCTTTACAAAGGCATGAAATTCCAATGGCTAAGACTATTACTTCAGTATATCTCTAATGGCTATACAGCAGCATGGTTATTTATACTATGTTCTATAGTGGCTTCTATGGCATCACATCATATTACATTATAGTACATGTATTTACATTTCTCGCATCTATTAGGTGAGTCACATCTCTATTATTGTGACTTGCATTCAACAATGCTCCCAAGGTTTGCAACAACTCTCACCTCGATTTGAATTCTCAGTGAAGGTTTAAATTTAGGTTTGCATATATTTTGGAGGCTTGTGGCTCATCTAAGTGTACTTTGTGGTTCATATTATATTACTCGGTATCTTATCTTATAATTCCCTACTGATCATAACCCTCGTGACTTGCTTTGACTTGTTTTGATTATGTTTCTTTGTGGACTATTGTGTCTCACATCTCTTGATGACATTGTAAGGATTCGACTATGGTCTATATGACATTAAGACAGTGAGGCAATAACTCTTGTTGATACTAAAGCAATAACATTTGATATGGCAATAGATTAGTATGCAAATGACATTTGATATATACTACATACATATATATATATTATTATAATATATATATATATATATATATATATATATATAATATATTATATAATATATATATTATATATATATATATATAATATATATAATATATATATATATCCCCTTAAAAAAATTGTAATTTTCATTATGTGAAAGAAAATTACATGTTGTATATGCAAAATGCATAAGTTGTATGTGAGGCAGAGTGCCGGTCGTAAATAGGAAGTATCCAATTTAACAAAAAATAGTGCCTTGTATCCACGCAGGGAGGCACTGTTCTCTGAAGAATATCAGCAAAAATAAACAAAATAACTCTACATAGAGAGTGCATGTCTGTTATATATACATCTAATAATTTAAAAGCATGTATGAATATTTACAAATGGTAGCAAAAATAAAAAACCAGGCTCCAGCTGAGCCATCTAGTTTATTATATCCATAAACGTTCAATGGTAAAATTGGTAATGAGTGCCATCCCTTTGTTCTCGAATCAGCCAAGTGCCGAAAGGCCTGACCGCAGCTTCTTTGGATAGTAGATCACCAGCTGTGTTTCATTCACTGTAAATATGATGGCATACAAATGAGTCAAAATGTGTAGTAAGTTGGTGTGCCTCATCCAAGAGATGTCTCAGAGAATATGTAGAGTAGTTTGATGTTTTGTTTATCCAGTTACAGACAATTTTTGAGTCGCCAAACAATTGTAGATTTCTACAGTGTTTTTCCAATGCAAATTGTATAAGATATTTTGTTGTGATTAGCTCAGCGAAATTGTTTGTGCCTCTCCCCAGTCCCATTTGAATATGAAAGTGGTGGGATTCAAATAAGTACAGAATGCCACCTCCCCCACATCCAGCTTCCTATGCTGAACCATCAAAAAATGCCCAAGGATGTAGGTGATTTATGGTTTCGGGGACAATGGTTTTGGGCCGAGGGGTTTCCTTCACACACACACACACACACACACACATATATAGAAATATAAGTGTGACATAGCAATAACCCTAATGGATGACATAATAATAACTCTAATATATGACTCAGTAGTAGCCTTCATAATAGTGATATGGCAATACTCTTGGAAACACTGACATGGCAGTGACCTTGATAACAGTGGCATGGTAGTGACTTTGATAGCAGTAAGATGGTTGTGATTTTGATGATAGTAATGATTGGCATTCATAGTGTTAATACCTTTAATATAGAAGAAACCTAGTACTGCTTGATATGGAAGTGACCTTATCAGTATGACAGTGGCAAGGATGTATGGTAGCTCATGTGACAGTGATATACTTGGCTTGATGTAATTCGACATATGATGATTATTTATGATCCATTGTTGGCCCTAGGTGGCTTAATATTTTTTATGTGTCTCATTGTACTTTGTATCTCAGCGGAACAATTGATGAATATCCAGTAGAAGAAGAATTTGGTCGGGTTTTCCCCCTTCTAGGGTTTTTTTCTAGTCTTTGACCCAAATCATGGTGTTCCTATTATACATGTTTTTCTTCTATTGTTCTTTTATTATTCCATCGCATTATTGATGTTTATTGTTCTCTTCTACATAGTTGCTAATGATGATATGATATTGGGTGAATGTTATATGGAAAAATGTAATGTGAAATTGATGAAAAGTTCATAAATTCAATTAGCTACAACAGAGAACAATCAAATCCTAAAAATTAACATGGTATCAGAGCTGGGCTAAAGGAAAGTCATTGAGATCACCCCTATGAAGACACCTATGGATCAAGCAGAGTGAAAGAGATTAAGATGGTAGAGACCTAAAAGAATCTAGGGTTTGAAGGAAAACCTAGAGAAGCGTTGTTCTTACAAGAGAATGTTAGGGTTTGGGAGAAACCCTTGAATTGGCCTTCGATATGGCCTAGATTCTATAACAGTGAAGCCCTACTGTGAAGCAAGATCTTCTTGATCACTGAGAAGCCATTGAATTCTTAAAGTACCTATGACAGGTTTAGAGAAACCCTAGTTTGACTTGTCTCCCACCCATTGGGAGATGATGTGTTGTAGTAATTATCTTATAACTGGACTTGAAAGGATCAGAAAAAGAGTATAGGTGATACTCAATAAGAAGCATTTCTTCTGAAGACGATATTGACATATGGTTGATGGACAATGATGACTCTTGGAGGCAGGATCAAAAGGGAGTTGAGTGCTTCCTACAAATCCTCGTTAGAGGTAAGTGCTTTCAAAGTTCATGTTATGACACTGCTCTTGTTTAGATTTATCAATTTTGAACTATTGTTCATCCTTCATACATGTGTATTTGAATGCTTCTTTCACTAACTTCTTGAATGAGGATGTGAACAAGGAAAGAAGATCTTAAGTATCATAAAGATGGAGAATATTGCAAGAAGAGTTAGCTCTAAGAGGGAGTTGGTGCAAGATAATGATGAAGCCACTCTCCTATTAAAGAAAAGAAAGACAATCCTGCCACATTACTAGGTACACTTTCATTATGTTTGTTTACTTTGACATTATTGCTCTTGCTCTTATTCTAGGGTCAATAGGTACATCAGATGGTTGGAAGCACTGAATCCTCTATATTGAAATTAAGGAGGATGTTAGGAGTGGCATTTGAAAGTGTAAGAACCTGATTCCTATTATTAGAGCCTCAATCTATTATACACTAATAGATTTATTTTTTTTTATTTGCAAGTAATAAAAGGAGCTTGCTGACCTTCTCACAAAGCTTTAAACATTTAACATCTTATCAT
>APFE030658588.1:0-11716 GCA_000404065.3 Pinus taeda
AAAATAAAAACTTGATATAAATATTTGAATAAATTTTAATTAAAGATATTATAATACATAGTCTCACTCATTGTGATCTTTGAGTTTGTTATTAATATTATAATCCAATACTAAGTAGATATGGTAAAAATATTCCATTCTCGTTCTCAACTATAAATAAAATATTTCTATGTCTATATGAATCACCTAATTTTATATCAACTTTAAAAAAGATAAAATAATTAAAAGTTAATTAAAAAAATCAACCTTATATTTTCATATTCTAATATAGGATATAAATAAATAATTTGAATATCCATATTAACTAATTTGTTTTAATATAAATAGAGAGAGTAAATGTGTATATATGTGTGTTTTAACTATAATTAAATAGTTCAATGTTAAAAGAGAATTATTTAAAAGTAAAGAAATTCAATTACTTCTTAATAAAGGTAACAAGAAGGAGATGCGTAATTCATCGAGTTCTCAAATAAAATTGATGTATGGCCTTTAATTAATAATAAAAAAAATCAATGTGGTTCATAAATAAATTATTATAATGTTAACTATAGATATATTATATATGGTTAGCAAAAAAACAAACATTTTATATTATATAAAATAAACTTTTTGTATAGGTTCAATGGTTAGCTTAATTGGTTGAGTTCTTGTTGTTAAAACACCTTGATAATATGAGTCTCCTTGATGTCATATTGGTTATGATTCTTTTAGTCTTACTATTTTATACTTTGGCATAATTTGACCTTTTTTCAGGGCCAATTTTGAATCTAACAAGTATTTCTTCAAATCACTGATATGGATCTCATAGTATATTTATGTAATTCCTTCTATACTCAACTTTGAGTTGACATGTGCCTCTTCTAAAATAAAATTAAAATAGACTCTTAAAAAAATAGACAAAAATGAATGTACATTTTTAGTTACTTAAAAGCATTATAAAAGTTTAATAATCTCATTTCACTGCGTTGGCTTACTTAAAAGCAATTAATAATCTCATTACATTAATAATTTCATTTTCAATATGTTGACTTTATTAGTTGTTGACATTACAACCATGTAGGAAGAAAATGTGGTAAACATATTTCACCTCAAGTATAAATAAAACAATAGATATCCATGTGAAATAACATAATTTTATATAACTTTAAAGAAAAGTAAAGTAATTAAAAATAAAAATAAAAACATATATTTTCCCTTTTCAATATGGGAAATATGTGTAATTGTTATATATTGTAAATATTTTATTTTAGTATCATCTTCAAATATATAAAATAAGACAAATTACGAAACACAAATATTTTAATGTTGACCTGTAATGTACCTCTAAAAAATATTTAACTTTTAACATTTATCATTCCCTATCTAATTGCAATATATAGGTCTATAGGTATTGTTGGAGTTAATGCTTACATTCCATATTTGAGAAATTGGTTTGTGATGGTTGAGAAATTCTCTCAACCTCTCTATCTAAATTAGGAATAAGTTGGATCTCAGAAACTCTATTTAATAGAGTAATCTGAATGTAAATCGGTGTGTGAGTGTGATTACACATACACCATTTGTGCCTGATATATGATTATGTTTCTATGATTGTGTGAATTTAGCTGTTTTTATCATGGTATCAGAGCCATATCTAAACCTGTCTTGTGAGGAGGTGCATCTTTCTTGTGAGGAGGTGCATCTGGATGTTAATCAGAGATGGTTTTCTTGATCAGATCAAAGATAAGGGTGTCGTCGCTTCTAACTAGTCCCGCCATCATCATTTGGCATTGCTATCGCATTGTTCCGTTGGTGGGTTCTTCATGCCCTGTGACTGGAATTCGATCTTGCAAGGTCTCTGCAATGGCGTTCTGCTCTTGAGGTTTCCACTTCATGCCGACTAGGACACCAAATGCAAGCTCGTATCGGATGAGATGGGAATCGCTATGAAGGTACGGCTTCAGGAATCTGACCCTGCTGTATGAGCTTGATATCAACAATAACAGGTTTGCTGGCCCATTTCCACTTGTGGTTTTATTCATTGTTCGAGTTGACGGTAAGGCAAAGCCCTCAGTATTTCCCACTTTGGAAGCTGTGCGCCAATGTTGTTTTTCGACAGCCGATTCCAAACGCCCAGTAAGAAATTGAGGTCTGTGATTTAATTTGAAGCGATGTTGTTGCCAACCAGTGCGGAGTCAAGACGAGTGTCCAGACCTCCACAGAACCAGAGATTTTAGTTACCCGGTTTGTCCTTATTGCTGTGGGCACAGCCGTGGGTTTGTGTGTGAACACGTGCGTATACCCCATCTGGGCAGGAGAGGACCTCCATGTAATGGGATTCTTTTGAGAGGTCCCAGGTTCGAAGATGGCGCCTGTTAAAACCATGACGTGGTCACAGGTGGCGAAATCAGCCCAATCTTTCTGTGCGCACTGCTCACCTCTCTCTTTTACGATTTTGCTGACGCTCAAGCTCGGCCTCCAATGGCATCGCTCTTGGTGGTTTATATTTCTGCCTCTATGGATTTTTCATATTATTGTGGCTCGAGGACGATTCTCTTTGCCTGCTCCTGTACCACCTCATGATCGACATTGGGCACCTTGTCATACTGTTGTTGCTGTCCCACTTCTCATTGCATTTGAATTGCTGCTTTGCACATATCTTGATAGCCGATATGGGTATGGCATACCGGTGGTGAATTTGAAGCTTGTGTTTGTACCAATTCTACTGTTTGAAACTATTGTCCTTGTCGATAATTTTAGGATGTGTAGGGCTTTGATGTCAAGTGATGATGAAAACATGACTGATGAAGCCATTTGGGACACACTTCCTCTTTCTTGGGTGGTTGTTTCTATGGTGTTCTTCATTGCAGCTACAATGTTCACCTTTTTGAAATAACCAGTAGTTCAACTATGTGTCTGATGCTAGTAATTAAAGATCAAATATTAGTAAGGCTCAACATGGATGGTTGTCCAGATAGTATGGCAGTTGCGGATCTAGGGAAGGATCCCTCATTAGTGGTAGACATGGAAGTGGTTTCCTAGTGAGGTTATGCGACAGATTGGGATGCTGTCTAGTAATTGACTTTGGGAGGTCCTTGATTCGGGAGTTGAGGAAGGGAACTTGGGAATCCAACTTGCCAACTACACCTTTCCGAGGGTTACAAGGCAACTTGATGGAGCATCTACTGATAAGCTTGATTATTTTGTTATTTTCATGTAATGTAATCATTAAGGGGGGATGTTGGAGTCAATGCTTACATTCCATATTTGAGAAATTGGTTTGTGATGGTTGAGAAATTCTCTCAACCTATCTATCTAAATTAGGAATAAGTTGGATCTCAGAAACTCTATTTAATAGAGTAATCTGAATGTAAATCGGTGTGTGAGTGTGACTACACATACACCATTTGTGCCTGATATATGATTATGTTTATGTGATTGTGTGAATTTAGCTGTTTTTATCAGGTATTTTATGTTTTCATGGTTTATCATAGCTTGGGTTTGTAGTATGGTAGTGACATATATAGTCAACATTGTTGTATGTTAATTGTTTAGCAAGTTACTTTATAATAGGACCATAGTCATTGATGACTCATTCATAAGTTACTTATAGAATATTTCATAGTGAGTGCCTACATAGGTTATAGTTTTGATGCTTATTTTTATGCAACCCACATACTTTAGGATTCTCTGAACCCTATCGAAGTTGTCTGGTTAATTTTCATCTGGCGATATGACAACCTCGTTGTGCATGAGGTTGGATCAATGGTTAAGATTGCGAGGGTTTGTTTTGATGACCATATGTGGAGTTGGTGGTTACAAGGTAACCACCCTCCTAATCCAATGCCACAAGTCAGTATTTCATTCCTTGCTCCTCATTGGAATCTGCTCTGCAGCCCTAAAGAGAACCCAAATGTGGCTAACCCCTGAATTCACTTCATTTGGTTCCTTTCACTCACACAATCAGGTAAATTCATGGAACATTTTCTGTAGGAGGTTCTTCTTTAACATTTCATAAATTATTTTCTCTCATGGTTACAAATTAAGTTGTCCTTCATGGTTGTGGTGATTGAGTCAGCCACTAGGGTTTCTAGAAGCTCCTAACCATAGTTGTTTCTCTGAATACTTATTGGAAACTCCAAGGTATGGATGACTGATGAGCTCACACGAGAGATGACTTTGTAAGGGTTATTCTCTTATTAGTTCTCATGCTGTTTCAAGATTTCTTATTTAACTTCTGCAAAAACCTATTAAAGTTCTTTTAAGGGTTGTCACTGGTAATTCTTTAGGGTCACGATCATCTGTTCAAGTAAACCCTATCCTAATTTATTTCGCTACTAATTTTTTTGTTTCGCATCATGCCAACTAACATAATTGGCCGTAACCATGTTCATTATGATTATGTTGTCTCTTTTCCCTACAGGTAAAGTTTTGGGTTGTGGCCTTCCATACCCATTGAACATTTGAGGCTTTAATTCCGGTTCATTCTTTTAACACTTTCCCTTGTTATTCTACAGGTGCCAAAGATTGGTTTTGTTAGGGTTTTATGATTATTTCCACTCCTTTGAGGGTTTAAATATCTATCTCAGGATAGGGTTTACAGTTGGTATTCCTCTTCGAGGGTTTCAAGTCATTGTAGCTATGGTTTATATGTAAATATAAATTATCATGTGTTGTTCTTTTTTAAAAGGCCTATGACCATTATGTTCTGTCAGGATTAGAACAATGTCATCTTGTCAGGAATTATTACATAGTATCTAGATATGAATGGACTTGGCATAACTTAATGTAATACCTGCCTTTTTTCAATTGACATGTTTATGGTACATGTTATAAATTAGTTTTAGTTATAACTAATCATTGGATATATGGTTTCTCATACTGGTTCCTACTATATCCAACCCATTCAGTTCAACTGTCATGCGTGTATTCAATAATTGTGATAATTAATTTCTTTTCAGTCCTAAACATTTTTTCTTTGATTAAGATGTTTTGATACAGTTCTTGTTATTATTGAATCATATAGTAAATATTCACTTCCTCTATTCGACTGTATGTGTAACTGTTGCAATATTTTCTCAGGGTGAATCCTCAACTTCTTTTATTCTAGTTTCATCTTCGATTTCTTCAAATGCCAACAACAATTTACTAAAATTTCATTAATTAAAATTTTGTGAATGGTTGTTGTTTTTTTTTTTGAATCACGAATGTTCTACGCCACTTGTTAAACTAAGTTTATTGGCTTGCTATGTATTTCTCTTAAGGAAAGAACAAATATAGTATGTTTTCTTCATGCACTATTTGTTTTGACTTTGTTTCTTGATATTACCTAAAATCCATTAGTTCATATTAATTATCATAGAACATGTCTTTCCATTGAGAAGATAATACTTAGTTTTTCTCTATTTATTTAATGTATACCTAGGTAGTTAATAATAGTAGTAATTGGTTTTTGATTTTCTCATGTTAACAATATATTTTTTTGTTGTTGTTGTTCATTTGTTTAATTTAATAATTCATTTTTGTGGAGCTAAGGGATTGTTCCTAGGCTATTAGTAACCTGTCATGGCCGAGGAACTAACCTAATTTCTCACAATAAATATTTACTCACATGTATGAGACAAAAAATAATTCATCATAGGTACTAGGTCAAGCACTTATCTCTGTTCAAGTACCTAATCCAACCACATACTTATTTAATTATACAATGCTATGCAAAAAGTTCAAACTCTATTGCTTTTTAGAGAGTTCAATCAAATCTCTTATAACAAGATTCTACTCGCAACTAGAACAAGGTTTTGTAAGAAAATTCAATATATTATTCCTATATTCATTAATTACCATTACATCCAACTCTTTTGCTCTAAAATAAAATTTAACGATACAAAGTACTTATTTGTTATTTTAGGCTTCCAGGAAAATACACAAAAGAAAAGAACACTCCTCCCAACCAACGAGAATGGTATCTCTACCTGTTCTCCCCCACCATTCTCTACCTATTCTCGGTCCCAGTGTCCACTTCTAGAACAATTTTCAGATCAAGAACCTTCATAGGTTTGCCCATGGCCACTTGGTCCCAACCAACTATAGTCTATGCATTTAGTCTTAACACTGAGGAATTAGATAGAGTTCACGAACTAACCTAATTTTTCAAAATAAATATTTACTCACATGTATGAGACAAAAAATAATTCATCATAGATACTAGGTCAAGCACTTATCTCTTTTCAAGTACCTAATCCAACCACATACTTATTTAATTATACAATGCTATGCACAAAGTTCAAACTCTATTGCTTTTCAGAGAGTTCAATCAATCTCTTATAACAAGATTCTACTTGCAACTAGAACAAGGTTTTGTAAGAAAATTCAATATATTATTCCTATATCATTAATTACCATTACATCCAACTCTTTTGCTCTAAAATAAAATTTAACGATACAAAGTACTTATTTGTTATTTTAGGCTTCCAACTACAGTCTATGTATTTAGTCTTAACACTGAGGAATTAGATAGAGTTCCACTCGCTAACCAACTAAAGAACTCTATGTCCTTGTAGCACCCTACATCCCTCTACAACATCTTGCCAGAGGGTTTAGTCTCTATCCATCTCCCTTCTTAGTAGCCTCATGTTTTCCTCAAACCCTCTTGGCTTTTGTTGCCCAACTAAGATGATTTATCTATAGGGGTTAACCAACTAGAGAACTTTGTGTCCTTGTAGCACCCTACATCCCTCTACAACATCTTGCTAGAGGGTTTAGTCTCTATCCATCTCCCTTCTTAGTAGCCTCATGTTTTCCTCAAACCCTCTTGGCTTTTGTTGCCCAACTAAGATGATTTATCTATAGGGGTGGGAGTAACTATCCTCTAACTATCTGTTAAGTGAAACTTTTGCTTAGCGTATTTTCCTCGTAATTTCCATGTATTCCATAACCAACTTATTAATTAAAAAAAATAAAAAAATGAAACATTTAAATTTATAGCTAGGCCTTCCACTCAACCCAAGTCTCCCAAGCCACTATAGTAAAAGTAAATTAATTATTTACTTTTCACTAAGGGGTATTACATCTTCCCCTCTATAGTGAAACACCTCATGTTTCTTGGCCTTCAAAACATGTTGAAATATGCCTCACACGTAAAATACTTATCCTTATTTTCCTTGGTAACTTTTCCCAATTGAAGTGCTTCCACTATAGTTAAACCTAGGCAATCCCTTGCTTTTGTAGCATAATGGGAAATCCCTTGCTTTCGTAGCATAATTTTTTCTCTGACGAAGAATGTGTAGAGGTTTCACCTACATTCACAATAATTATGGTCATTAGTTTCCATGAATAATTACTTAAGAACATATATGTATCGTTTCAATCTTCATTACAAACACTATCAGTTGTTATTTACATACCCAACATAGGTCACCGACACGCATCACAACCCAAAAGGAACCTGCACTCAATATGAGTTAGCAACATCATTGTAAACTTCTTATTGTCAATTATTTTACTTACCCAATGTCTATTCCAATCGATAAAGATAAATACCCCACCATGTGGTTCCACTATAAGCTTTAGACCATAAAGATATGTGGTTCCACTATAAGTTTTAGACCATAGAGATATCACTTATGTCTGCACTATTTTCTTAGCACTAATAAAATGTTCATAAACCATTTATTGTTCATATTTCCTGAGATATTGTACTAAATAAAACTACTATACTTTTATCTTAATTCAAATGTTACATACACATTGGTCATGCATGAGTAGAGTTTAAGATCATTATGGTCACTAGTTTCCATGAATAATTATTTAAGAACATATATGTATGGTTTCAATCTTCATTACAAACACTATCAGTTGTTATTTACATACCCAACATAGGTCACCAGCATGCATCACAACCCAAAAGGAACCTGCACTCAATATGAGTTAGCAACATCATTGTAAACTTCTTATTGTCAGTTATTTTACTTACCCAATGTCTATTCCAATCGATAAAGACCCCACCATGTGGTTCCACTATAAGTTTTAGACCATAGAGATATCACTTATGTCTGCACTATTTTCTTAGCACTAATAAAATGTTCAGAAACCATTTATTGTTCATATTTCCTGAGATATTGTACGAAATAAAACTACTATACTTTTATCTTAATTCAAATGTTACATACACATTGGTCATGCATGAGTAGAGTTTAAGATAAATTCCTCTTCTTGCCATATTCAAAATGGACATATTATTTTCTACTTTATCTAAGTAAATTTAGCTATGCCCATCTTTAGCTACTTTTTTATTTCCTTTAGTGCCAACCAAGGTTCACTTTGCAGTATTATTTCAATTTTGGTCCCTTTGTCATCCTATATTATAGGTCATTGATGTAAGTTATATGCAATTTTAATTCAGTGTACTCTCATGTGGTTTCTCCCTCTTATTCTCGAATGCGTATTAACTATTTCATACTCACCATGTTACTATAATATAGTTATTTCCTTATATTCAGATTACAACATGTTATTCACTTCATCTATCAACCAATTATTTTAATATAATTGGAAAGTTAATAATATAATTGGAAGGTTAATAAACAACGTGGGAATTAGCTATTATCTTATCACATCTCCCCCTCAATACTTATAATTATCATCATCATCATCATCATTTTATTTTATTTGAATTATCATCATCATCATTGTTTTATTTTATTTTAGTTCAAGGAAGTCCCCATAATGGCTTGCAATCAATGATCTATTTTTTTAGAAAACATCATAATTCCATGATATCAAGTATAACAAAACAAAACATTACCATTATGTAGATTATCCTCTCGATACATCACATTAGGTTTCTTTCTGATCGACGTTTCGAACCAACAACGATGAAGTGGTTCATCTTCAGGATGTGAAATATTATTGAAAGACTGTTCTCATTTTCCAAATATATAGAGATAAGATGCTTAGCCGATAGACTCTTAGCCGACAGATATTAGAATTTAGAATTTTTTAATTTATTCTATTATGTTTTAATTATAATTTTAATTGTTTTATTATATTTTGCTAATTTAATTATATTTTGTGATATTTAGGGATTTGAAATTCATTATCTAATTATTATCTTCTTGGTTATACTAATTTCATTAGGGTTATATTAATTATATTTGTATTAATTTTTAATTAATTTTATAATTATTTATAATTATTTAATTTATTTTAAAATTCTTTTCATTGTATTTATTTTAATTAATTAATTAATTTTAATTTGGTATAATTGTCATATTAGTTTTAATTAATTATTGAATTAAAACTAAATAATTGAAAATTTATTAGCCCCAAAAAATAAAAATAAATAATTAATTAAAAATATACAATGAAAAGAATTAAAGATAAATAAATAAGTAATATAAATTAAAAATAAATATAATTTAGAATAATTATAAAATTAATTAAAAATTAATACAAATATAATTAATATAACCCTAATGAAATTAGTATAACCAAGAAGATAATAATTAGATAATGAATTTCAAATCCCTAAATATCACAAAATATAATTAAATTAGCAAAATATAATAAAACAATTAAAATTATAATTAAAACAAAATAGAATAAATTAAAAATTTTCAAATTCTAATATCTGTCGACTAAGCATCTCATTTCTTATATATTTGGAAAAAAGAAGAACAGTCTTTCAATAATATTTCACATCCTGAATGAGAAAAAAAACAAATAATCCACCTATTTTTTTTCTTGGTAAATGAAGCAATTTTCATCAAAGAGATTATGTTTATACGAATATGACTTATCATAGAACTTGTACATAATGTTTCTTTATAAATAATGCAATTAGTATGATTTCCATTAGTCATTGGTTGGAGAGTTTTTCTCTATCACATTCATAAATGTTTACAAATAGTAGATAAACATTTAGCAATAGTATTATTTTTCACTTGGTGCTCATGGTTAAAGGGTTTTCCTCAATAATATTAATAAATTATGTCTAATTAAATGTGAATGAGGAAGAGAACAAATAATCCACCTATTTCTTTCTGTGTAAAGGAAGCAATTTTCATCAAAAAGATTGTCTAAGTTTTGTACGAATATAACTTATCATAGAATTTGTAGATAATGTTTCTTTATAAATGACACAACTTTTTTTGTAAAGGAAGCAATTCTCATCAAAGAAATTATATCTAATTAAATATGAATGAAGAAAAAGACAAATAATCCACCTAATTTTTTTTTCTTGGTAAAGGAGGCAATTTTCATCAAAGAGATTATTTCAAAGTTTTGTACGAATATGACTTATTATAGAGCTTTTACATGACGTTTCTTATAAATAATGCAACTAGTATGATTTTCCACTAGTCATTGGTTGGAGAGTTTTTCTCTATCACATTAATAAATGTTGATAAAGGAGGCAATTTTCATCAAAGAGATTATTTCAAAGTTTTGTACGAATATGACTTATCATAGAACTTGTACATGACGTTTCTTATAAATAATGCAACTAGTATGATTTTCCACTAGTCATTGGTTGGAGAGTTTTTCTCCAATAATATTATTATTTTCACTGGGTGCTAATGGTTAAAAAGTTTTTCTAATAATATTAATAAATATTTATAAGTAATAAATAAAACATTTAATATTTATATTTATGAAAACTAAATTCAAAATATTGAATTAAAAACACAAAAATATATATAAAAAAAATATAATAAAAAAAAGCATAGTATATTTATAAGGTTAAAATAAATAAAAAAATATTGCCTATCCATTAAATATTTTTGGATATAAGATGGGCTCACCATCAATGCAAAATTACAATATTAAGAAGGATTCCACGCTAAACCTCACACGAGGGCATTGAATAGAGGTGGAATCTCTTCCTCGAAACCTTAAGGTGGAACCTCTTCCTCGAACCCTTATTCTTCAAATAATTTGACATACTCTCATCTAGATGCTTTGACTCCTCTCTAAAGAGACTTATTAGGGAGATCTTAAAGGTTATCTTAGAGTTGAAAGTGAAGTTATAAATGGATAATGCGAACTTCAAGTAATACATATATAATGAATTAATCTATATATTTATTTGGGAAATGGTCAAATTTTCTAATGCTTACTACTTGTGTTACTAATTATTTCAATATATTGACTTGAAAATTAAATTAAAGACTAATCATGATTTTGTGATTCTTGGGAAATAGTGATATTTTGCTCATACCATAGTTTTCATAATTCTGTAAACTTAAATCAATTGTTGTTTCCTTGAATATTTAGAAATAAAATGAACATAAACAGGAACATAGACACGAACAATTCCATCCAATTCCTAAATATAATATTCGGGGAATCATCAATAAACATAAAAATACTCCTCATAATTCAATTTAATCACCATATATTTATAACCCATAAGTCTTTGTGACATTGGGAATATCTGTTCTACCTTATGGCACAATGTTTGGAAATTTTCTCAATGAATTTATATTATAAATTGAATCTATAAGGTTAAAAAGGCATCATCGCTTTTGTAAAAATATGTGTAAAGGTTAATCAAAATAAAAGTTTATCGGAACCGCAGAAATCATTAATGATTAGAATATTGGAACATATTTTTTTTAATATAGAACTTGTCAATAGTGTGAATGATTTCTACCTAACAGTATTTATTAAAAATTTAATAAAATAATAGGAATAAATCTACAAAATGCTGACTATATTAAAAAGACTAAAAATCAATTTA
>APFE030658591.1:1920-27141 GCA_000404065.3 Pinus taeda
ATTCTGACGAAGGCTCTCACCAGGAGCAAATTCGATTACCACCGAGGTAGGATAGGGGTTGCTGATAATCCATATCCTGTCGAGAGGGAGTGTTGAGATTGCAACAAGATGATGGAGCTTAGTGAAAAGAGTCGCCTTCACTAAGTGGGCCCGCAGGCTATTTTTGGCGCAAGTCTATTTTTAGACTATGTCTATTTTTAGACATATGGATCATGTCTATGGATTGCAGGTTGCTGTTTATGGATAATTGATCAAGTTGGGAAAAATAGATGGACTTCTATTTTTAGATCACGGCGGAGTGACTGCTCAGTCTAAATATAGAACAGTCAAATATTATTAGCTCATAATAATATTTAGACTATAAACTTTGTCTTATTCTCTTGGAGCACTTCAGGATGAGCTACGGATGTGGTACATGCAGATCCCAGAAGGAAATACGTGGTTACCTATGGGATGACTAATATTTGCATGCAGGACTTCAGGTAGAACTCAAGTGAGTTGAGTTTAGTGGACTGGAGGTGCAGTTGATGGAGTTGTGTTCAGTTTAGCTTTGTTAAACTGGTTGTATTTAGTCTAACTGGCAAATAGACTAGAGATGAGTTGGGTGAATTAGTTATTAATTAATTCACAAGTTATTAACTCATAATACAACTAATGAATACACCAGTTAACTCAGTTGCATGTCAGTGCATGTTCAGTTCAGCAGGGACAGGTGTTAGAGAATCAGATTGCTATCAGTTGTGACTATAGTTGTGCACCAGATCTTGCACAAATCAGGGGATTGAGTATGCCAATGAGTTTGCCACATTTAGCTTGTGCTCACGTGATTTTACCAAGTAAATACGTGGTTGCCTTGGAATTATCATCAGTTCTCATGCAAGTATTGAGCAGCGGAGGCAGGCAAGCCGCGATAGAGATTTGAGCCAGTGATTGATTCAGATCTGAGCTGTATTGTGTGTAACAGAGGTGGAGATACTTGTGAGAAGTATTATGCTGTGTAATGTTACATGACTAAATCATTAATATACAGATAGTTGGGGTTTTTAGCGAGATGCTTTCCCCGGGATACATACTGTGTTAATGTGTGAATGCTCTTGATGTTTTATTGTTATTGATGCTGCTATATTGATGATCAACGTAGAGGAGCTTATGTATTGTGTTTGTTTTCCGCAATAGTACATGATCAGGATAATATCTGTTGAATATGTGTTAAATTATTCAAAATTTCTACATAACTTTCAAGGGGGAACAAAATCCCCCATATTGCCTGTTTGAGACAATTCTGAAACAACTAAAGGAGACAGTGGATACCACTGTTCGCAACCACCCTATTAATCCTCCCTCAGATGTAGATGGGAAAATTCTCCAACAGTTGGGGCTGTAAGGTCTTACCCCTCAAGGTCTTCATAGGAAGGTTACGGCAAGAGACACGGAGAAGGATTTTTGGCATCCTCCCCAAGAAGGATATCTATAATTCGACATTGATGGAGCGTCAAAAGGAAACCCGGAATCACTGGGTATGGAGGAGTCCTTAGGGATGCAAAGGGAAGTATTATCTTCATCTTCCATTGTCACCTAGGAACATCTACCAATAACATGGCTGAGCTAATGGCTTTGGAGCAATGCCTAGAGTTTCTAAGTCAGGATAATTGTTGCAATGTGATAATTGAAGTGGACTATGAACTAGTAGTTAACTCAATGAAAAGAATAAATAGTGGAACGACACCGCAGAAAGTGTCCAAACAATGGAAATTAATCAGGGTTTTCCAGAGAATTCAGGATCACCTACAAAACCCGCACACTGTCAGCTTCCATCATGTTCACAGAAAGGCCAACAAGCTGGCGGATCTTCTTGCCAATCAGGGGGTCAGTAATATAGAGGTCAAGGTTTCGATGGATTGGCAGGAGTTGCGACAAAGCAGACTGAGAACTCTTTGCTATAAGCAAGAGGAAGAAGATAGGAGAGTGTTCAGACACAAAGCCAGGGAGGCAAGTAGGTCTTCAATGGGGGGCCGAACTCGAATGGTTGCTAGGTACCCCGGAATGAGCGAGATGGTCTACATTGTTCATTGGGGGAAGCGCAGTGGCTACCATTGTTCCTTATTGAATGTGCGCCTCTCTTCTTCTCTAGGATGCAGGCTCAGACCAGAAATTCGACTAGATGCAAAAAGAATATATGTCATACCGGCTGCCTAAATCTTCACATTTTTGGGCCTCGAAGAGGAAAACTGCTCCCTTGGCAGTATTTGGATGATCGCACCGCTCTTAAGTGGGAAATGGTTTTATTGATTTTGAAGCGATCCCATCCATTTTCCTACACATGGTAGAGTGAGGATTCGGAAAACCGCCCTCCATCGCACATTAATGCTTGGCTAACTTGTGCGGTGCGATTTGATTCTCTACCGTTGGATCTCTCTGTGTGGATCAACAATCATAATTGTTCGTGCAACTTGGTGGGGCAGCCCGTTAAAGCTCGGTCATCTTTGCTGTGCGATATCTTCCTGGACCGTTGGTTTAGGAGTCGATGTGGATGGCTCAGATCAAAGGGCCTCTTCCGAGGTCTGATGGGCAGTAGATCTCGTTGGCTTCTGGATGCGTGGTGCAATTTTGGATTACACAAATTTTGGAAAATTCACTGTTATTGTCCGGGCATGTTGAGCAGTGAGGTCAGCATCGGTGGATTTCGGGCGAATTATATGAGCGACATTTACTCCACCATTCGGACCCGAAATCTGTTTTGCATTGCTTCTATTTTATTATCGGGTCCGTTTGGGGAATCAAAGAATATGCCTTCTTTGGTCCCGATATGAGTCTCAACAGACAGATTTTTATAGGCAGTTCGGAGGGTGTAGGCTTTGATAGGTCTTGTGTTAGTCTTGCAGTTAAATATGTGGGCCCTTGGACCGTTGGTCCAACTTTTGGCTTGGTAACCAAGCCCTAAGTGGATGGTTGACTTTTTGTCCCTCAGGACTCTTGGAATAGTTATAGCATATGTAACTTGTGTCATTGTTTATATTGAATAGAAAGTATGACTCTTGCTTAAGCAAAAAAAATTAAAATAACTAACAATGAAATTAAGTTAATTATTAAGTCCAAAGGAAAAAAAATAAAAATAAAATTAAGTTAAAGACTTAAAATAATAAAAATTACTAATAAATAAACGAATAAATAATAAATTAAAAATAAAACAATAATAATAAAATAATTGTAAATAATAAATGGAATCAATATGAGTTGTAAATGAATAAATTAAAATTATTAGTATTATTATTTTAATAAAAACCAAAGTAAGATAAATCAAAAATAATAAAACGCATAACAAAAAAATAATGAATAGACTAAAGTAAGGATCTTCATGCAACCGTTAAGACATATTATCATTGGAAGAGGAACATGTGACCCTCCTTGCCACATTAATTTAAATATTAGTAAGGTCATGGACATTGCACTAGAGAAACTTCCATATTTGAATGTGTAGAGGTGTAGGAATCCAACAAAGAAGTTATTAAAGCTGTCATATCAACCATTTATTTGGTTAAATTTATATGCATTTCAAATGTATAAGGCTTTTAGGCGTATATTGTTGGACACTTTTTTTGAAATTTGGTATTTAAAAATGTTTGATACAGATGGCCACTCCTTAAATCTATACTCTTTCTAGAATATTGGATTTCGATATTAGGTTTTTATAAAGATTTTATTTAATATAACCTAGGTATTTGATGTATTTTTTGTTAATATAAAATATTTATAATAATAATAAAAAAATATATTTTAAATGTTTGTTTTTTTATAAGTAAAATTAAAAATAATAAATAATATTAGAATTTTGATAAGATAATTAAAAAAATTATTGAGATAGATAAGCATGAGAACTTTTGGATAGGTATCTGTATACCACAAACTAGAGTCTAACCTGTGGTTTTGTTGGAATTTCTGCAGAAAACACTCAATTTTTGTTGGAAGTTGGAGATAACTTAATTTGGTGCCTCTCAACCAACGTGGAAGCCACCTTGATGTCACATCAGAGTCATACGAACAATCATGGTATAGTGCTTTTGTATTTGAAATTAATAGTTTTTAGCTCAATTTAAATCGATGTTTATTAATTATTTAATTTATATGATTATACTATATTATATAGCAGTAGTCTATAACGCGACTTTTTGAAAGCCTTTCCGGCGGATTTTTCCGGTCAAAATCCGGCAGCAATTCATTGGAATCCCAAGTTTGATAGCTAGTTTCTGCACATCAATGGCTCCCAGGGTTTTTTCAGGGCGGTTGAAATCCAAATATGCAGTTAAAAAACCATTTTAACTGCTAAAAATCAAGATTTAACCTCATTTCTTCCGCCGGATTCCGGAATCTCCAAAAAGTCGCATTATAGACAACTCCTATTATATATATTTAATTAAAAACTTTTAAAAATTAATTTAATTTTGGAATACTAATTTAAAACATCCGATTGCTGTCGTTTCATGTCACTTGTTCCATATGCAAAGTCCAATCCACGTTCAGATTAACATGTTCTCCATTGAGAAAAGATTATTGCTAGCCGACCTTATATACCCAAATATACAATAATTTCTAAATCCATTATATTGATCTTGCCAACTACCGATGAAAAAACACCCTAAATTTGTTCATAAACTTATGTTCTTTAGTCTTATAGAGTGTCCATATTTATATTTTAAAAATAATAATAAGTTTTCTAAACTGTTGATATAACCCCATCCATATATATACAAATTGAAAGGCTTTGGGGTATCTTTACAATCCTATTGTGGAAGGTAGATGTTAAGTCGCCTCAACCAGATGGAATGGAGGATCATATGAAACATGTCGTACCTGGTAGGACGCTCATTTATAACGAAATGTTTCTTCGCTTTCTTCACATTGCTCTGCATCTCTACGTACCTCTCCATACCTATGGATTCCAGAATGCTCTTCAGCTTTGGGATGTCCGACAACACAATCTTCACAGAGAATTCTTCCCACTTTAGCACATCGCTGAACGGAAGTACATAGTGCTCTGAAATTATGACAGGCACGCATTCGCTGTAGATTGCCTCCACAATGCGGGGACTGGCCACTTCATATCCGCTTGGACACACGCAATATCTTGATTTATTCATGAAATCGTAATAAGCAGTAGCCGTGGCCCTGGGCAGATATTCATGAATCTGGATTTCCTCATCACGACCGTGCCAATGTCTGAACAGGATGGGGCGCACAGGTCCATGGTTACCACCAGCAAAGAAGGCCAGAATGGGACGCTCAGACGCAGAGCGCGCGCCCTGAAATAAATGAACAGTTTCATCTGTCCTTAGGTTCATCTCCGGCAGTGGGACATCTTTCATTGGATTAAATCCTTCTGAACTGTTTGCATTGCAGAGTACACGGATGGAGTTGCTGTACAGAAATGGATTTGCCAATGAAACAATGGGACCCTGTGATTATCACAAAAGAAAAAGACACTGTTGCTAAGTCAGATTCCATATCAAATTTTGGTGTATGAGATATTTTATTCTATAAGACTATCTTAATTTGGATTGCAGATTTAGAAAATATTTAGAAATTTTATAAACAATAATGTGGTTAACAAATTTTAAGATATTCCTCTAATTTGCAGTCTGCATAACTTCAGCAATTTGAAGATCCATGTCTTATAAATTGAAGATGTAAGTATTCTGTTTCCCTTTTAAATTATAACTTATAACCTTTAAACACACATGTGGTTAACCATTAAACCCTAAAAAATGAATTATCTGAAGTATTAATTACCCAGTCTAAAAAATGAATTATCTGAAGTATTAATTACCCAGTCATGACAGGAGAGCATAAAATGGTCAGCACCAAGACTCCTGTTCCAGTATGCATACTTGTTGGCAACCACATCAATGTAGTCTTTCACGAACAGTCTCACTTTTGACATTTCAAATACCTTTGGCTTGTAAAGGTATTTCACCATCATTGTTACACTGAATGGGAGAAAGAAAACGTGTGCTTCGTCTGGATCTGAGGTTAAAAATGAGCTCTCGCCCAACTCTAGCTGGAAAATAAAACGCCCTTCCGTTGAATATATGCTTCTGGAGGGTCCGTTGTGAACTAGAGGAGGATCCCCTTCTCGATACACGAAAATCTTGAAGCGTTTCTCCATTTCAGCGTAGCTTCTACAGTGAAAGAGGCACTACAGTGTCACACAGAATCATAGAAATGACCAGAGGAAAAAAACCCAAATTTCAGCGCAAGTCCGATCTCTTCTTCCCAATTTTTAAAATAATTAAACAAAATAAAATACAATGTTAGTATTAATAATTTTAGTTAAATTAGATTAATTTAGTATTAACAATTTTAATTAAATTACACAAATTTATATTAATTACAAATTTGTGGAATATTTCAAAATTCAACTATCAATAGAGATCAAACAATTAATTTCTTTTTCTTTCTTAATTATCAAATTTTAAAACATTTCTAAAATTTACAATCGACATACAAAAATTAAAAAATCCCATGTTTACAGTATTCTCAGATTCAAAGATATTTCCAAAATCTACCATCCATGTTTAAGAAAAATCCCATGTTCTAAATCAAGTGAAAAAATATAAATATTAAATAGTGATCATGTTTAAACCTATGGAAGGCATGTGCATTTCGATAAATACTGTTCTCACTAAAACTACCAGTAGACCTGTGCGCCAAAGCTGCTTTCCTTATCGAAGCGCGCGCTTTTATCAGACTGGGCTCTATCCTTTGAACCGACTTCTGGAAAAAATGCCACAGCTGATTAATTGCCAGGTAAATGTGTTATAATGGTCAATCAAAATAACATATATTTCCTTAAAAGAGGTTATAAACTCAAATTTCAAAAGGGTGGAAGCTCAAATTTAAATGGGTAGAGTATAACTAAAGGGTAGAGAATGCTTTTTCTGGGGTGAAGCTTAAATTTAAATGGGTAGATTATAAGTAAGGGGCAGAGAATGTTTTTTCCGGAAGAAAAAAACTCGGGCAGAGAATGTACAAAGAAATCTTAGATTATTGTCATCATTGTTATAATAAGAACCTGTAAGAGTAGAAATCCACTTACAGAATCCAATATAGAAGATGAATCAGTCGCGTTCTTGTTCGTCCATAGAAAAGAATGAAAACGCCAACGATCAGAAGCAAAGAGCTTACAGCTTGTGAATAGCATAACCGCGAGGATTGCTGTAATTGCAGCAACAAGATGAGGTTTCATGATTTGAGGTGCAATTCATTCTCAATCTTGGTCTCTGTCGAACTTGGAAGCAGAACCATGGGAAATTCGAGCAAGCGAGACTGTCATGTTTGAGGGCACTGGCGCCTGTTCAGGCCTCCGAAGGGGCAAAAAAGAAGCACAAGGCCAGTGCTGTGAGCGTGAGCGGTAATGAGTTGATGAGAAAAACGGTTGAAAAAACGAAATTGATGCTGCTCCCCTGTAACTCATTATCATCGTCTGTACAGGAAAGTCTATCAACGTTATGATTGCCCTTTCGGCACAGATGGAGTGTACATCAATCTTCGTTAATACTAGTCATTCATTCATCAATTTCTTCTTCACAATACCTACGAGGAATGGTTGGGGGCTGAAAATGAGGGGCGTGATAACATAGGATCAAAACCCCGCTCTACCCTGAAATGATCCCGTCTTTGATACGAATAAGATCTAAAGTCTATTATAATGCAAAAAGGTCATATGCGGGCAATAAATGGGTAGAATTTTGTTTGAATGTGTTAATTATTTCCGCTTGCTCTTAGTTACAGTATTGGAAAATTTACATAGAGAATAAATTTACGAAGGATTGGTCATTCGGGTCTGAATTAATATTAGTATATATATTCAAGGAATTTAGACTTCTCTGATGTATAAGGTTTGTTTAGAAATTTTTTGGCGAAATCATATAATTGATTATTTGTCGACACGTTTCGAACCAACTAGTGTGGTTCATCGTCAGGACAAGTTGAAGATACAGGTCCAGTATAGCGAGTTAAATAGTCCAAACAGAGACTCCAATGGCTAAAAAGACTAACTGTTATTTTTCAACTTGAGGACCCAGTCAAACCTCCTTTAACTAAATTAATATTTAATATTCTTTATAATTATTATTATGCTTCTGGAAACTAAGTTACACTGGGTTAAAAAATTAATCAGATCAAAAGGTTAGATATTTAAATAATCATATTTATATATTTAAATTATTAAAAATATATATTATATATATATATATATATATATATATATATATATATATATATTTTTCAATACCTAATTATATTACTATATTAATATAATATATATATATGTTAATAATTTTGAGTCTATTTAATTATTATAGTTTTAAGCAATTTATATTTTGTTATTGTGTGGTTTTCCTCTTCTTACAGGGGTTTATGTGTAGGTTACCTTGTACATAAATTACTTGCAAATGTATTTTTCAAACATAAAAGTAAACAATGGCGAGAACAAAAACCAAATATATATATAGATTTTCTCCTTGATCTTAACATTGGGACTACCAGATTAATTTTTCAATATGTTCATTTCAATGTTACAATACATATATATACATGTCGAAGCATTCATAAACCCCAATCCATTAACCCTAGATTAGAACATAGCCGTAGTTCCCTTGATCAGATCTACAAAATACCATATGCAGAAAACCATCATGTGCAAAATCCATGCACAAAATCAATACCATATGCAGAAAACCATCATGTGCAAAATCCATGCACAAAATCATGGGTAGGTCCGCACACCATCTTTGGGTCCACCACATGCAAGGGGGTTGTCGCCCCCTACAAACCCCTGACAGCGGGTGCTGCCGCTCACCTTGTGACCCCCTGTTGCGCCCGACACGTGAACCTAGTCATGAAAATAATATAACACACACCCAACATTCTCCCGCTTTTTGTTTTCTTTCCATACAGCAGGTCCCAAGAGAGCTTAGTCATTGGTTCAACCATGCAACATGTTGAAGGAAATGTAACTAGGTTTAGTCTTCATAAATGTACTTCTGATATTTGTATTTATTTAATAAAATAAATATTATGTTTATAATATATGTCAAATAGTAAAAAAAAAATGTTGAAGACCCTTAAGGGCATGCTACACCATGTATATATTTGTATAAGAGTCAAAGAATATCTCTCCAAGAAAAGTCAAAGTCCTCTCCATGCAACGACATCGTCAAAAGAAAAAAAATGATGCAAAGGAAGTCAAGTCAACCCACTGTCCTCAAGTCGGCCTAAAGGAGGGACAATCCTCTATATATAGAGGTTGTCCACTCCTCCAAAGATAACACAATCACCTCTGAAATTAGTGAGCAAGTGAAGTCAAATAAAAGGTGGAAAATTCGAGTTTAAAAGGAGCCTCTAGTGCAGTGAAGAAGAAGACATAACCAAAATCTAAAGCATCGTTTTAGGGTGAATTGCAGTCACACGTGTGAGGAAAACTAAGGTTCTCTGTGGTCACTACAACAACAACATCAAAATTGCCCATCTCTCATTGTTTAGGCTAGAAATTAAGGCATATAAGGCCTCCCACTATAGCAAAGAAGAGACTATCTTAAGCGAAGAAGGAAAAAGGACTAAAACCTAAGGAAAACCTCCCACACGTGTGAAAACTAGGGTTGTAATGTTGTCACATCAAGTCTGAAACTTCACATCAAGAAGGAACTCAGTTGATTAAGAGAAGGAAAACATCATCATGTGAAAGAGTTCACTAAGGATCGAGGACAAATAGCTATTCGACAACTAAGCATAACAAGGTCTATCACCAGTTGCCAAAAGAAGTAGGAAGATGAAGTGCTAGGGAACAAAGTGCCAAAAGAAGAAGGACGAAGTGCCCGGAAACAAAGTGAAGGAAGAAGGAAGGACTTGACTTGTGCCTGGAGGATATTCTTGTCAAAGGTCTAGGGTTTGGAATTGATAAATAAATAAAAAAAGTTTCAACAAGAGAATCTTACTAAAGGGTTTTCCTCTCTAAGAGAGAGAGGTTTTGGCCTTGGAAGAGAGCCAACATCTGTGTTCTTGTCTTTATGTTTTTGGTAACAGTTTGATGAAACACACACACTAATAATAAGAAGAAGATGAAGCTAAGAGAATTGTAAAAGTGCTTCACAAATTGTTATCAAGTCAAGAAGAATCACACTACACTTATTTGCCTTAGATTCTTCAACATGGTATCAGAGCAAAGGTGATACATCAAGGAAAGGGCATCTCAAGAACACTCATAAGGTGACTCATCAAGGAAGAACATCTACAAATTTGAAGCATCAAGCCAAGAAGTCTCAATCACTTCAAGGACAAGAAGGCCTACCATCTATCATTCATCAAGGAAGACTACATAGCAAGAAGAAGAGCCTTACACAAAGGCACCTACAAAGAAGAGCAGACCAAAGAGGGACCTACATCATCTACAAGTTACCAAGCAAACCTTATCATCAAGCAATTCCACTTGAAGAAGGCAACTTGAATAACATAAAGATCCTAGGAAAGCAAGCCATCAAGACTTCAAGGAGAAAGAAAATCCACTACATCCAGAAATCTATCAAGTAAGTATATGCCCCCTTTTGAATATACATCAATGTCTTTTTGCAAGGAATGCAACAAATTTGTAGGTACCAATAACTTTCTTGCATGGAAGAAGAGGACCGATTTACTTTCAAGGAGAATGAACTTCGAGAACATGTCAAAGGGAATATCACTATCCCTACTAAGGAACAAACCCAAGCCTTAGCCAAGTACAATAAGGATGAGACAAGAGCTCAAATGATTCTAATAGAATTTATTAAGGACTCTCTCATTCCTTATGTCTCCAAATTTGAAACATCAAAATAAATCCATGATAAACTAGTAGAGCTATTCTAAGTAACCACTACTGGAGACGTGATATCTCTAAGAAATGAATTGTACAAGATGAAGATATCAAAGGAAGGAATAGCTCCCTACTTCATGAAGATATCTGAGATGAGAGATAAATTTCAAGAGCTAGGGGAAGTCATGTCCGATAAGGAAATGACAACTGTAGTATTCAATGCTCTACCTAAGGATTGGGGCAACTTCACATCTAGCATATATGCCAAGAAGGAAGCTACCACACTAAGTGAAATGTGGTCTCTATGCAAGACAGAGGAAACCAGACTCAAAGCCAAGGAATATGTGGGATCAAAGAAGAAAGCATTTGCTACCATGGTTAAGAGAAAGGTGAAATTTGGCAAATTTGGTCCACGAAGAACAAACAATAAAGATATGTCCAAAATCCAATGCCATGGATGCCAAGAATAGGACACTACAAAAGGAATTGTCCCAAGCTTAAGAAAGACAACAACAACAAAAGAAAGAGGAAAGAAACTCACATGACTCAATAGGTGAAATAAGAAGAAAAGAAGCAAAAGAAGGAAGATCCTCCGGATCTCTACTATGACTAAGTCAAACTCTTTACTTAAAGTCTTCTTTCAAAGTTTTGAGTAGGATAGGATCATGTAGGAATAAAATAATATTGCATGGCTAGAAACATATTCTAGAATCTAGAAGCATGAAGTACATAGAGTTCTAGATACTCATGTAGAAAGAACATTTATAAATGAGAACAAAATACATGGTTAAAAATATCTTCTAGAATATTGGAGCATGATGGACATAGCTCAAGATATTCATGTAGAAGGAGCATACCTAGAATAGGACTTCATCCACAATGAAATAAAATTGATCATGATAAGAATCTTAGAAGACCTCCATCATCAAAAGGAAAGAAACATTTGCAAGGCAAGGGTCTTTAATATCCTTTGATGGAATCTTCAAAAGAAGTTCATAAACCAAAGCATATGTCTCATTGGGAATCCCATTCATGGGATTTAAGAAAAGGATGATATGCATACAAGCTAAGATGAAGCAAGAAGGGCCACACCAAGGACAACCAAATGAAGCTAAGATGATCAAAGGAGAATCAAGATGAGGTATGTATGCACCAAAATTTAGTCATGTTATCACATATATATTATTGAGTCATGGGAATAGTTCTATAACATAGTCAAGTAGGAAATAATATTCTTCACCAATGACATGCTCGAAGGCATGGACTACAATACAATGAAGGTCAACAAAATGAAATACACATAAGGAGTATAATATTTTTGAATATAGAGCAAGTAAAGAAGAAATGCTAACTAGTCCTAGAAGCAAGCAATGAAGAAGTGCTCTCACAAGGAGCAAAAAGTGTTTGACCAATCTATCCAAGAAGAAGCAATTGAAGAAAGAGATCAAGCATGTGAAGAACACCATGATCACCAATAATCACTATCTGTTGAAAAGTGTGCAACAAGAAATGCTAAATTTAGAAAGTGCTAAAACTAGAACTGCTAAGAATAGCACTTCTAAAAATTGCAGTTTGGCCAATGAGCATTTTGGCCACCTTGGGTGAGAGGTGAAACTGCTAAAAATAACATCTTCTAAAAATAACATTTTTGGGTCCCTCCCTATTTATAGCAATCCCTGGTCTATTTATAGGAAGTAAATTTGAATTTGGTCTTACGAGCAGTTTGGAATATTAATTCTCCATGAGTTAATTTGTTAAGGAAAAGCAAACTTGAAGTCTTTATAAGAACATGCAATTATTTCTCCACTGATTGGGGAATGTGTCCTTGATTTTCTCCACTGATTGAGGAATTAAGGTTGAGTTCTATATTGAGAGGATCAGTTGACTTAGTTTAACTTAGTCAAGTTTAGTTAGATTAATTTAACAAGTTGTTAAATTAATGAGATATAGTTTGTTGATGCTTGCATGCATGTGACAACTATTATTTTCAGATAACTATGTATTCACTCATGGATAACTGATGCATGTCAGTTCTATCAGAGACCGAGTTGAGATCAGATGTGGGACAATGTACTATCAGATGCTAGGATATTTCTAGTAAGTATTCCTTGCATGGGGAAGGAATCTTATTCCTTCTATGACTGCGTAGTTGGACCTGAGGTGACAACAGGTATGATCAGGCAAATTTACATGTGTTTTGTAATTGGACCCCAATCAAAATGGCACAAGGAAATAGGAGCTTGGAGCTAAGGTGCAACCTTTATATACAAGGCTAGGTAGTCCATGAGCTTCATTACCAGAGTACAGAGAGAGCTGGATAGCTTTTGAGCTGATTCTTTTTGTATGTTGTTGAGGATTTCTAATTGATTTATAATATAAGGATGGGGTTTTAGGGTGGTGATTTCCTGGATAAATTCTTCTGTGTTATGTCTGATTGATTCCTTCTTATCAGTTATATGTGTTCATGCTTGATGTTGCTCATGGTTGATTAGCTTTCGCAAAGTTTATGGTAGATGTAGATCTAGTATAATGCTTTAGTACATTGCTATATCAGTTTGATCTATAGGTGAAATTTCTACATGATATTAGTGAGCTAGCTGATTTGTAGAGAAAATTATACATGGTATCAGAGCACAGGTGATCAAGGAAGAACAATATACAAGAAGGAATTCGAAGTTTATTATTTGGCATATAGATCTCAAGTTCTTATCACTTCTATTTCACCGATGGCAGTCTATGGTTTGATGCTTGAGTATTCCCTTGATGACAGCTCAAACTATATTGCTTGGAAGGATCACATGGAGGCAATATTGGAAAATAACGGCCTTAAGGACTTCATTGATCAAGAAGTCCCTAAGCCTACTAATGCTACTCAATTGGCGGAATGGAAGAAGTGTGTGGCTAGAGCTAGGAGAATTCTCTTAGAGGGAGTAGGAGATCACATTGTCTCGAGCCTCCATGGGAAGGAGACTCCATTTGCAATGTGGAAAACATTGAAATACTTATATTAGCATAGCAGTGATTGAAGGAAACTGGCACTAAAGGAAAAAAATTGAAAGATCAAGTGTGAAAAGTATGAGACGATCTCTATGTATCTGACCAAGCTCATCACATGCAGGGATGAGCTTGCAAGTGTAGGGGTCATGATAGCTGATGATGATATGATGAGTCTAACACTCCTTGGCCTTCCTAAGAGCTAGCATAGCTACCAGGACTCGGTCAATGTAAGGGAGAAACTGCTAGATTGGGGATGACTATGATCAGATTTGATGCAGGAGGAGATCAGACGAAGCACTAGAGACGATTCTTCATCCATGGAGGATGAGGAGAACTGTGCCTTAGCAAGTAATGCAAAGAAGGGGAAGGATAAGGTTTCTCTCTCTGAATCTAGTTCTTCCAATGGTGGGAAGAAGATTGACAAATTGAAAGTGCGATGCTTTCGTTGTCATGAGGTGGGCCATTATGTGTCAAATGGTCCACAGAGGAAATCCAAGAAGGGATCCAGGGAAGGATTTGAAGGTGAGCTTCACAGTTTGAGTTGGATTTCACACTCTTCGCATGCATGGTTTCATCTATGGTGGGAAGTGGTTGGTGACAGTGGAGCTTCTTTCCACATGACCGACGACAAGAGTTTATTCAGTACTTTGGAGGAGAAAGATCTCCATATACTCATAGTGATGGTTAATGATGAGAAGTATAGTGTCTCAGGTGTAGCCACAATTATTTTTTAGAGGGAGCATGGAGCTTGCCTTACCTTGACCGATGTGAAATATGTACCAGGACTGAAGAGAAACCTGGTGTCGATTGCAATGCTGGAAGATAGAGGCTATGATGTAGTCATCAGTAAGGGAATGGTTTTCCTTAGACACATCATCACTAGACAGGTGAAGCAGATTGGTTCATGGGTCAAGAACCTGCATGCTCTTGAGGTTCAAGATGCATGCAAAGCCTTGAGCAGTAAGGCAATTGATGGAGATTTGGTGGTTGAGAGGGAGGGCATGTTACCTCTCAACATGCAACATGAGAAGAAGTCTCAAACAATTGTGGAGGAGCCATGATTGATGTAGCAACTTCAGGAGGTTGTGGAGTAGTTAAAATAAGGGAAGTGCAGTGGAGATTGAGTAGAGACATCTACTCATGCAGAGACCTCTAGTAGGAGGAAACTTTGAGCCAGGTGGGTAGAGGGATCACATGCAGCCATACCTCTAGGTAGGAGGTGGGGAGATATAGAGTGATCATCCCAAGGAGGAGGGTTAGGATCCTTGAACTACCCAACCTCTTGGATGAGACCTTGCTATGGGAGCCCCAATGTGGAAAAGCAGGAACTGAATGATTGGGTAGAGTCAGATGTGGATGGAGCGGCAGATAGAGCTACATTGCAGGGAATCCTAGGACAACGTAGAGCATGCAGGCTGCAACAATGCGAGAGGCACAAGTGTGTTGCATAGTTTAGGGTAGCACACAGAAGGGTGCAATGGTGCTAGATGCATGGAGATGTTGCAATAACGTAGAGGTCAGAGAGGGAGCACTTGTTAGCAGTAGGTAGAGCTTCAACATTAGAGTATGTTTCTAGCCCAATAGAGTGGTCAGCTGGGAGTTTTTTTGTTCCGAGTTTTGTTGGAGCAACCACACATGGTAGATATGTTGCATGGAGAGCATTCCAGAGTTATAGGATCGGGTTCAAGAGGAAGCCTTTCTTGTTGAGAGGGAGTGTTGAAAAATGTACAACAAGTAATGATAAATTTAGAAAGTGATAAAAATAGAACAGCGAAAAATAGCACTTCTAAAAATAAGCAGTTTGGCCAATGGGCATTTTGGCCACCTTGGGTGAGAGGTGAAACTACTAAAAATAGTATCTTCTAAAAATATCATTTCTAGGTCCCTTCCTATTTATAGCAATCCTTGGTCTATCTATAGGAAGTAAATTCGAATTTGGTCTTACCAGCAATTTGGAATATTAATTAGTTAATTCTCCATGAGTTATTTAGTTAAGGAAAAGCAAACTTGAAGCCTTTGTGAGAACATGTAATTATTTCTCCACTAATTGGGGAATGTGTCCTTGATTTGGTCCACTGATTGAGAAATTAAGGATGAGTTCTACATTGAGAGGATCAATTGACTTAGTTTAACTTATTCAAGTTTAGTTAGATTAATTTAACAAGTTGTTAAATTAATGAGATATAGTTTGTTGATGCGTGCATGCATGTGACAACTATTATTTTCAAATAGTTGTGTATTCACTCATGGATAACTGATGCATGTCAGTTCTGCCAGAGACCCAGTTGAGTTCAGATGTGGGACAGTGTACTATCAGATGTTAGGATACTTCTAGTAAGTATTCCTTGCATGGGGAAGGAAGCTTCTTCCTTCTATGACTGCGTAGTTGGATGTGAGGTGACAATAGGTATGATCAGGCCAATTTACATGTGTTTTGTAATTGGACCCTAATCAAAACTGCACAAGGAAATAGGAGCTCGGACCTGAGGTGCAACCTTTATATACAGGCTAGGTAGTCCATGAGCTTCATCATCGGAGTACAAAGAGAGCAAGATAGCTTTTGGGCTGATTCTTTTTGTATGTTGTTGAGGATTTCCACTTGATTGATAATACATAGATGGGGTTTTAGGCTAGTGCTTTTCCTAGATAAATTTTTTTTGTGTTATGTGTGATTGATTCCTTTTTATTAGTTATATGTGTTAATGCTTGATGTTGCTCATGGTTGATTAACTTCCACAAATTTTATGGTAGATGTAGATCTAGTATTATGCTTTAGTACATTGCATATATCAGTTTGATCTGCAGGTGAAAGTTATAGATGATATCAGTGAGCTAGTTGATTTTTAGAGAAAATTCTACAATTTGAAGAGCTTATCCGCAAAATAAAATAATAACATAATTTTGATTTTCTAGGTTCCCCTCAGCAAGAATAAGATTACCATACAACTTCATTTCGTATATTATTTGATATTTCTAAATGGTCCCATGAATTTCCTCATCCTGAGTCAAAAGAGGAATCTTCAAATGGAGATGGATATCATTAATTCACTTTGATAAGGTGTCACCTATCAAATAAACACCAACATGCCCATCTTGAATTTGCTATAGAATAGAGAACCAAGAACTGATTGCAGGAATACATATCAGTTGAACAATTGAGTTTCTCACTCTCTTTAGGGTTCATACTTGGATCTTCATCATCTCGATTTGTAGATGTTCTTGGAATGTAAAATGAATATTACAAAGAAATTTGGTTCATTTGTGGAGAGTTAGAAGGCATACCCTATACCCCTGAAAAAGTATTGGAATAAGATTTCAAACAATATAGCCTATTGTCCCATTTGAACTAGGTAATTGTAGTAAAATTTCCTTCAAAGATAAGGTATCCAAATGGGGCCTACGTGTATTTTGGTTGGGGCATATTGACAAATAATTATTCTTATGGAATTATAGCGAGTGACACATACCCTTAGAAAGGTTTAGGAATTTTTTATTTGATCATGTAATCTTTTCTTTCATTTTCACAACCTTTGAAATTAATAACAACAATTTTCAATAGATTGAAAAATATTGTGGGATTCCTCTAAGGGAAGAAAGAAAGTCAAAGGACCCAAAAGCACTTATCATGGTTGTAGGATCAGGTTTTGATTCCTTAGCTTAATTGTGGAATGGTTATGTTTTTTGATCTTCTATTTCTAGTTTATTTTGTACAAGGACTTTTATAGTTCCAAATACGACCTTATTATTTGTGATGCTTAGTTTATGGCCTAGGGCAACCCCTCCTTCCAATCTTGGTCCAAATATTCAAAAAATAGTGTTTTACTCCCTGTACGCAACTTTTCCCTGTATTAAACATTTGTACATGCGAGTTAGTCTATACCCAACTCGCGCATATGTGTTAAAACACTTAAAAAAAAATTAAATTTCCTTAACCATGGGCAGAAATCACGGATTTTAACTGTTGATTACCTATTAGTGCCAGCGGCCCAATTGTTCCCAAATTTTTCCCAACTAAAAAACTACTTTGGGAGAAGTATAAAAAGAATTCAATGGGAAGGCCTTAAGGTGGAGAGAAAACAAAGAATTACTCTACTGAGATTATCCCCTGATCAAGCCTAAAGATCTTGTGCTTCAAGCACTTCCCCAAGTTCAAGAAACCCTTGTTTCCTTGAGAGTTGATATCCTTTCACTTGAGGAGATATCTTTGTGTTGGTTATGGAAGGAGCCTTTTGAAGACCGGGACTGGATGGACCTAAGGGATGGTTCCACTTAGAGCCGGAAGAGGAAGACTCAGGTGAACTCTTTCTATGTTTTGATTATGGTTATCTAAAATAAAAGAAACACTGTCTTGTTCATGATATCAACTTTGTTCATGCATCTGATGTTATTGTTATGGTTTATATATGAATGACGATTTCAATGTACAACTAACCATCTACTTATATGCTATAAATTTGATTTCAGTATAATTCTTTATCTATATGCTACTATTTGTCTTTGAATTGGTTGTTTTGCAGGTTCAAATATCATGAGGAGTTGCAGAGGGTTTGAACCCTGGCTGGAACTACCCGAACGAAGGGCCCCCGAGTATGTACATCCTCGCATAGTTTGCTCGTTTAAGCATTTTTCCTGAGTTATTTGCTTGTTTCATATTGTGGATTACTCCTGCTCTGCTGGGGTTCTGACCCAAAGACCTAGGTGACTTTATCCCTTAATAGAATTGGTGACTCCACTGGGGACAACAATCTTGTTGTTCCTAGTTTGGGATATTTAGTGCCAATCAAGGCTCAACTTTCATTCTGCTTCCTGTCATTGTACTGTTTGCTCCTGTAGGAACTTAGAATTCAAGTTTGGTCCTTTTTATCAGGCCTCATTTTTGTTTTCTCTTGTAAACTTTTATGTACACACCTTTGTTGGGTTACAGAAGTGTATACATGCCTGTTTCTCTAAACTAAAGCCACATATACGTGAGTTTCTCTTTGTTGAAACGTATGTACACACCACTATGTAGAGACACAGTCACGTATACATTTGTTTTGCATGAATTTTCAAGTCGTTTTATCTGGAAAGGTTTTCTTCTTAGCCTGTGAGCTTCCTGAGTGGTCAGTTTCTGTTTTTAGATTTTAGTTTTTGAGTGAGTCTACTGTTTCGAGTTCTCTCCTACTTTGAAGAGTTTTGGTCTCGGTTTTCTTTATAGTGAGTGTTATCATTTGTGTTTGAACACACGAGGCTTCTTGTAGAGGCTCTTGATTGTTCTGTTTTTCTGGAACAGAAGATTGCTTGCAATCTTCGTGTCAAACTTCATTTTTATGCTTTGCTTGCTTTCCTTCCCATTAAGTCTATGGCCATTCACTTCTTCTTGCTTTTCGAAAGTTGTTGTTGACAAATTTGAAAATGTGCTTTTCTTGATTTCTTGATTAGTGTCTTTAACCTCTTTTTGTTGCTTTTGGATCATTTGGTACATCTTGGAACATCTATTTTGTCAAGTTCTCATTCATGTTGAATTGACAACTTGCAAAGTTTCTTGGTGATTTTCTTCGATCTTTGAGTCTTTCGTAGCATTTTGAGTACTTTTGAAAAGTTGCTTTTAATTCCTCTTTGAAAAAGAAAAGTCCTTCAACAAACATTGTTTTTGCTTTCTTTGTCGAATTTGTGTTTGGTTTCTTTTGGTTTTTTAGAGTGATTTGGGATCTTTGTGTTTAGTCCTTCTTGTTTGGGGAAAGCTTTTGTGTTCAAAACTCTTATTCCTTTTAAAACACTTAAGTTGGATTATAAAACAAATTACTTTCTTTTTCTTTTTAGAGTAATCTATAATTTTTGCATTATCATGTGCACTTTGTATTAGAGTAGTTTCGCATCATTATATCATCAATAGTTTTTTATTTTTTGTTAGTGTGAAGTCTGTCGACCAGTCTTGGCCGATTGAACTTTTGGAGGGTCAAATCACATCCATTTTGGAAACGGAAGGTATATTTGGAAACTAAACATGAAATTATTTCGAATGAGCTATCCTTGGCTCAATTTGGAAATCGGGAAGGTAGTCAAAATTAGCCTAGAAGATGTAGGGCGCGTTTAACCAGTTCCCTATTTTTTCACAGTTTTTCTCGAGATTTGATTTTCATCCTTGGAAATCAACTTTTTACTAATGTAATTGAGGTTTTAATTGTAATTATGGTATTTTTACCATTACCTATGGTAAATACATTAGGTAAATAGGTTGCATGAGGTATAATGAATCAGTTTCATTGTAATTAGGGATGAGTAACTTTGACCACCCTACACACTAGCTATGAGTTCAGATTTTGGTGGGACTACTCCTCCTCTCATCGATTCAACACCTAAGGTTGGGAGGAGTTTGTTTTTAGGCCTATATCTTGTATTTTACAGTATTTTCAAAGGTTGGACTCAGTTGTATTTTGTAGTATTGATCAAAGACACTATTGTATCAGAATTTGGCCAATTTTAATATATGAGTTGCAGCTATTTCCTTGGGATGCCAGTGGTATGGTGGTCTAGCATTGTTTTTTTCTTCACTTTCATTTGTATGAATGTATTGTTGCTCCATATTCTATTTCATGTTTATTGTATGATCTCTTTCAAGTTGATAAACAAAAATCATCTCACATTCTCTATTCTGCTTTTATAGCACTCTGGCTATGTCACTGTAGCTCTATAGCTCTGCCTCATTTTCTGGTTCTTGGGCTCACCTTCGTGCGCTGCCTCGAAAAAGATCTATGGATCTGTGGCTCTACGGCACTCTGGCTTTCAAGAACTCTGAGTAACTTGCGAGCATTGTCCAGCTACCTCTAGTTTTTTTCTAGCCCTTTATTCTTCATCTCTATCAAGCATAGCCTCCTCATTGGCACTCTAGCACTTCAAGCTCTCTATCCAGCCCTGGCTCTCTGCATTCATTGTTTTTTATAAAACGTTTTTATCACAAAGGTCACTTAGAACGGGATCTGTTTTGTTTATAATAGAATTAGTTTGCATAAAAGGGTCGACGGGTGCAACAGAAACCTCAGAATGGCCTTTTTTCTGTTAAACAGAAATACATGTGTAAACACTAAAAAAATGAAAACCCCAGACTTCAAATTTCATGAAATTAGGTCTATAAATCCATTGGGTCCACGCTATATCACAATTGGATATCATTAATTTCAATAGCCCTGTATATCGAGGGATCGCCAATCGCCGATCCACCGATCACTGATATGTTGATTAGATCTAGACCATTGATCTATTCCTTGATCGGACAGTCGAGATTGCATCACATGTCACTATCAAATCAACCCTTGGTATCTGGGATCACCAATCTTCCGACCATAAATTTAATCCTTGTCATTGATCTATTTTCTGATCCGATGGCTAATATCATGCGTCACTGATTGTTATTGCATATCGCAATCACTGCGGCCCAGGGGTTCTACCTTTGAAATCCGCCGATGCCGATCGCCAATGCCAATCACCAATTTGATTGCTCCATTGCATGTCTTAAGTCTCGATATCATCGATAACATGCCCCTGATTGCGATTAGTCAGAGATCGATAATCAAGGGTTCTAAAGGCCTGGCCTTAAGTCTACCCTTTGCACTTCTTCCAATGTGATTTGCCTTTATAAGGCTTAAAACCCATTTTTATGAGAAATGCCTCCTTTTTCAAAGGAACTATGGAAAACTCTTCTCATGATAACTTCATCATCCAGACTCAAATTGGAGTGTCCTTCGCATTGTTGGAATTAAGACGACGATATCAATGCTCTGGTCCTGGGCCAACATCATTCTGAACACTTTTATTTTTCAACATTCATAAATCTCCTTGTCATGTGTGTCTTTCTAAAGCGTCATGTATCAGATAGTCAATACAAAGTCTCGAAGTCCCATCCTTCTTTCGTACCAACACAATCGGGCTCCCACAAGGTGATGAACTCGGGTGAATGTGACCTTTCTATTACGGTTCAACCCTAACCCATTTATTTGTGTTGATTCATAGTTATAGTTAGTTAAAGAAACAATAAAGCTCATATTAATAATTGTAAGTGGTTGACCTGCATTGAAGAAAGGGACCATAGTTAGTTGCAAATGGGACATGGTATTAGATTGATGGTATTGAGATAACCATGGTACTGACCCATGGTATTGCGTGTATGAATACTATATAGATGATAGAGACTCCCCATTATGGAGCATCGTGTATTTTTTTGTAATTGAGCTCTGCTCTGCTAGAGGTTGCCCCCTCGAAGAGGCAAGTGAACATTGCTTTCATCTCTGAATAATAAAATACTTGCTATTTTTCTCATATTATTCTGTGTTCTGGGTTGTATTTCTTCGTATATTTGTTATTTTGGTATCTTCTCACAGCTCAAGAGCATAAAAAGTGGTATCAGAGTGCTTTCTAGGGCCAGTGGTATCTCCATTTTTGGTAAGAAAGTTTTATAGGCTAGAGACGCATTCTAGTGTGTTTAAACCATGAGATCTGCCATTGAGCGCATAAACCTATTGATTTGGGGAGGCATGCATGCAATAAATAAATGATTTGGTCATTCTTTTTAAACTCCCTTGTAAACCCTACAGGTAACCCTTCGAGTAGTAGCACCTTAGATAGAACCGTGCATAGACTAGCTTCCACATACCCTTGGGGTATATTGGAAGCCCCGTAGGCTCATCTAAAACCTTGCCTTAGATAAACCATCGGCTAGCTTACTGATACAGGACACCGAGAATAGCACTCGTAGAGATTACTCACGCATACGATAGGGTAGTCGGGTACTATGGCTAAGGGTATGGTTGATCCTCCTTAGTTAGTTCCCTGAAATATTGGGCCAAGTACTACTGTTGGACCCTTATGTATATTGTTATCTATAGCATGCAACACTCCTTGAGACCATACTTCCCTCGTCTCTCTGAAGATCACCCATTATCTTCTTTGCTAGATCAGATCTAGCAGTTGAGGTTTTGTCGCTGCCACAACAATTAGATCCACCAGCTGAGGTTCTATCACCACAGTACCATTTAGATCTAACATCTAGGGTTTTGTCACAGCCATAGTCCAACTCACATTCAACAGTTGGGGTTTTGCAGGAAACTCTAATTATTTGTGCAGTGAGACTTGTGGCTCCTATACCCTGGGGTGATTCTCGCAGGGCATTAGGAAAGATTAAGTTTTCTGGAAAGTGGCCATTGTAGTATTGATAAGCGGGGAGTAAAACTCCATTCGGAGCAGAAAAAAATGCCTTCCCAAGTCGCTTATAAGAGAATTAACCCATAAGAATCAAGATGACAAGCTGATCACAGTGCTACCATTCACTTTTTAGCTTCAATTTTTAAGCGGTCCCAAATTTTTCCAAAGTGACAACAAGTGATCTGGATCTATGTATGGTAGAAACCAGAGCTCAAGCCATGACCAATGAGAAGATTGAGAGCCTTGAAAGAAAGATGGCTTCTTTCTAGATCTTAGTGGATCATATGCAGAAATTCATGGAAACATTCAACAGGAGCTCATCAGGGTTACATTCATAGGTACATGGTTTTAATGAAGACCCCGAAGGAGAATCTAGTCATCATATTCACTTCCATATAAATCACTAACATTCCCACCCTCGACCACCCAAGCTAGACATGTATAAATTTGATGGCTCTAATTCGGCAATATGGGTAGCACAAATGGACTAGTATTTCACCCTAAATGATATCTTAGATGATGAAACCCAACTACGTGTGGGTGGCCTTTACTTGGACCAAGAGAGATGGCAATGGTGGTAGTGGCATCGGAAATGCTATCTCGGGAAAATTACTTGGTAGGTGTTCTCATAATCCATTTTTGACTGCTTTGATAGCGAATCTAATTTTTTGGGTTGTCTTACCAATCTCCGAGAGATAGGCATAGTAAAATACTACATTGCAACCTTTGAGACATTGGCCATCTGCACAAAAGCTCTGGGAGATGAATTCTACTTGGAATGTTTTATAAGTGGTTTGAAACAAGCCATCCAAGACCATGTCCAGATGCACCACCCACCTACATGGATGGACGCTTGCAAAAAGGCTATAAAAGTGGAACGTGATTTAGTTGCCCAGACACTTTGTCCAACTTTCATAGCTAAAGGACGCCCCACCCAAGCTCAGGGCACTACCCAAAGACTTAAGGTTCAAAAGATGGTCCACTTTGTTGAAAATAATACTGAGAGGGGGGGTGAATCAGTATTATCTAGTCCTTTTAATAATTCTTCCTTATTTATACTTTGAATTATTTTTGCATATCAGTACCATAAACAATGAGCATGAACAAGAAAAACAGACAGTCATATCAAAGAACACCAGATATAAGGTGGAAACCCAATGTGGGTGAAAACCACCTGCTGCAATATGTCTCTATCTTCTTTCAAATTAGAAACTCCTTTTACAATGGTCTTGTACTTGTGCAGTCCTTTACCAGTACGCAGGCTGCAACCTGCAGAGAGCTACAACTCTCTCTCGTTTTCCAGTCTCTCCTGGAAGGGAGCTACAACCCCCTACTTCTTTTCTTTCAAGGAACACTTTTCATAAATTTTCAAACTGGATCCATAAACATAAAATGATAATCAAGTACCAGTAAGTCACCTAGATAACCAGATCCACAGTAAACTAAACCCAGAACACCTTATCAACAAAAAAATCAGTCAACAAAAGATCTTAAGACAGATACGCAATTTCCTTTTCTCTGGCCTGCGTCGCTACGCACTTCACCTTCTATGGCGCTACGCACCTCTGCAGCTGTGCCTTCTGTGGCGCCTCCGCACTACGCCTTCAGTGGCACCTCTGTGGCATCTCTTGTGGCGCCTCCGCACTACGCCTTCGGTGGCACCTCTGTGGCATCTCTTGTGGCGCCTCCGCACTGCGCCTTTTGTGGCGCCTCTGTGGCGTCTCCGCACTGCGCCTTCTGTGGCGTCTCCGCACTGCGCCTTCTATGGTGCCTTCACACTGCAACTTTTGTGGCACCTCCGCACTACGCCTTCTGTGGCGCCTCTGTGGTGTCTCCGCACTACGCCTTCTGTGGCGCCTCTGTGGCATCTCCGCACTGCACCTTCTGTGGTGCCTCTGTGGCGTCTCCGCACTACACCTTTTGTGGTGCCTTCGCACTACACCTTCTGTGGCGCCTCTGTGGCATCTCTGCACTATGCCTTCTGTGACGCCTCTTTGGCGTCTCCGCACTGCGCCTTCTGTGGCGCCTTTGTGGCGTCTCCTGTGGCGCCTCTGTACTACGCCTTCTGTGGCGCCTCTGTGGCATCTTTGCACTGCGCCTTCTGTGGCGCCTCTGTGGCATCTCCTGTGGTGCCTCCGCACTTCCGCAGCTGCAGCGCTCGAGAGATCACCCTTCACAGATTCGCTTTCCACTTCACTTTCATATAG
>APFE030658591.1:27855-45391 GCA_000404065.3 Pinus taeda
AAATTCCGTGAACTTTTCTCTACATGAAGTAAACTTTTGTCTGCATAAAATTCCGTGAACTTGAAAATAACTTTGCCGCACTATAATTTATCATCTGAGTGATTTTCCATCAAGGACAACACTTGTCTCATAATGCCAACAATCTCCCCCTTTGGACTTGATGGCAAAGCTTATTTGTGAACTGTCATCTGATCCCTTTTTGTTGTCCGGTAACCCATGCACTCTGTCACATTTGATATTTGTAGATTCATCTGAATGTATACAAGTGAGATGATCTTCTATGAGAGGGTTGCCATCAAGTACAACACATGCATCATAATGCCAACAATTTGTTTCTACCTGGGAATTGTTTAGTGGGTTTTCTGTGATTAAAGGGAAGTGTTCCCTTGCTGCAATTTTTCTGAAGATATTTTTTGTTGAAAACAATAAAAGAGACACACACAGTTTGCAAGTTTTCCCTTGAGTTAGGGTTTCCTAGCTATATCTAGTGTCTTATTGGTTTTATCTTTAGTTTTATTTATTTATGTTGTACATTTTATGCTTAGAAAACTTGGTGTATTTGTAATTTAAGTTTCAGAACAAAAATTATTTGCATTTCTAGTTGCATGCTTAGAGAATTACAAATTATTTACTAGGTTTTAAGGGAATCTTACCGACAGAATGTGCCGGGGATAAGCTTCTGGATTGGGAGCAATTATGGGGTGATTTTGTCTAAGAATAAATTTGCAGACATGCTTAGTAAGGGTCTCACACCAAGACTAAATATGAAGAGAACCTTTTCCTATCCAGTAAAGGGTGTAAGCCAAAGGGCATGAAGAAAAGTGGTGGTGGTGAGCTGAGTTCCAAGGGAGAAAGGAAGAAGAAAGATCTCAACAAGATGAAGTGTTTTTCGTGCCCCTAGTTTGGGAATTATGCTACTAAGTGCCCGAACCAAAAGAATGGGTCCAAGAAGGACGAGTTCTTTTCTCATTTTGAGAATCATTTCTCACTTATTTCTTGCATGGAAAGATTTATGGATACCAACTTGTGATGCATAAACAACATTGTGTCCTATCATATGACGGGGAACAAGAACTACTTCAACAAGATGACAAGTAATGGCATGTAGTTCCATATTGAGATGGGATATGATGGGAAGTATCAAGAAGAGGGCACTAGTATAGACAAATTTGAGAGGGAGTTTGGAAACCCTTTGCTTATCAAAGATGTTGATTATGTTCCAAGGCTTAAGAAGAACCTCATTTCAGTTTTTCAATTGGAGGGTAAGGGGTATGAGGTGACCTCAGATAGTTTAGGGTTTTCATAAAACCCCCAGACCACAAGGTGCCTGAGAAAATTGGCATTAGACATAAGAGCTTGTACAGATTTCACTTTGAGAAAATTGTAGCATTAACCAATAGAGGGGGTCATGACTCTGGCAATGAGCTTAGGGATCTATGGCATAAACACTGTGAAAATTCTGAAACTCGGAATCCTACTGCAGCAACTAATAATATTTCTTCTATTTGTTAAATTAATTAAACAATCTATTTGCAGTTTCCTACGACAAATATTGAACCATATACACTACAACCTTCACAAAACAAATATTGCGGAAGAAAAATAAATGCTGGAAAATTAGAGAAATTCTAACACACACATAAAGATATTAACATGGTTATTTTTGGACAATTGCCCCCGGAAAAACCCAATGTAGGAAAATCGGTGCAGCAAATGAGGGTTTCTTTATTAATTTTTCAGCAGTAATTCAAGTACAAGAATTCAGACAAAAAAATAGAATAAAAATACTGAGAGAAATTTAGTAACAAATTTATCACTCTCCATAGCGACTACCTGACCCCAAGATGGACCCTCTGCCCATACGCTAGTGTCTCTACATCACCCTCTGTGCATTGACTATGCATTACTCTATTGGACTATGTCTCTCCTCATGTTGTCTCTTCCTGAATTCGTCCTACACTTCTAGGACCACTATTCATACCCTCTCTCTCTCCCCCACAAATCACCTTTTGGCTCTAGCTCCTTTACTGAACTTCATCCACTGAGAAAATTGACTACCTGGGCAACTGAGTAACCGCATTAGTGTGTTCGCTATCTACCCATCGACTTATTCTTATAATCTTATGTTGGAGCACCAACGAACAATATTAAAACATAACCTATGGCCCATATTATTTCCCTGTCGATTCGTGTGAGTTTCTAGAACATTCACGCCATGACTTAATTAATTTTGATTAATTAATCATATTTCCTAAGTTTAGACTAAGGAATATTAAAAATTTATTAATTAACTTAATTAATTCGTCTCTAGGTAGAATTTCCATAAACGATTTTTGGGTATTGGAGAATACATATATTCTAGCCTCTCCACCAAATCTCGTGGCTAGAATGCATTTGATGCTATAAAAACTAACACTCCCTCTTAGCGAGGAAAGTGTTCTAGTGCTGCAATTGCTGCCACAACATACTGTCTATGCACCATCTCCTGTGACACTGTTTGTGTTTGGCTATTGTTTCCCACCAACTATTGCGCAACTCTAATATATGTTGCATCTATGTTATTGTTGAAGTTGTTGTACTACTGCCAACTACTGCATTTTCACTGCAACTCCCTTTGATATGCTTTTGTGCAACTGAGAATCCATCTGTTTATGTTATTGAAATAGGTTCTCTACCATACCCATATGTTCCCTAAACTGTATGAACTGAGCTCTCCCTAGAGCTTTCGTGAGTATCTCTACTACGTAATCTCATGTGGGAAAATATTGTAGCTAGACTACCCCACACTAAATGCAATCTCTGATGAAATGACATCTTATATCAATGTGCTTCAACCTATCATGAAATCATGGATTCTTAGAGAGTTTTATGTAACTTTGATTATCACAGTAAACATTGGTCACTCCCATATTCTTCCTGAAAAAACTCACGATTAGCTTCCTAAGCCATATACCTTCACATGTAGCTATGTTGGATGCCATATATTAAACTTCTACTCAGCTCAGTGCTACTGACATTTGCTTCCTTCTGCACCAAGAGACCATCCTTGATCCAACACTAAAGCAATACCTAGAGGTACTTTTCCTATCCACTGAAATACCTGCACAATCTACCTCTATAAATCCACATAATCCGACATCATCTCCTCGAGTGTATTTCAACCCATATCTCATTGTTCCATGCACATATCTAAGAATGTGCCTAGTTGCTGCCCAATATACCCTTTTTTTTTCTACCATGAACTGACTAAGGGTATTGACGGTGAAACAAATGTCTAGCCTAGTGTTAACTAGATACATGAGAGACCCAATGATTTGTTTGTACAAGGTGTGGTTGACTTCTTTGTCCCTTGATGCATCTATCTTCTTCCCATTAGTGATCATGGGCATCGTCATGGGTCGAAAATCCTGCATTTTGAATCTCTTTAGAATATCTCCCTTGCCCAAGGAAGATCTCCCCATTCTTCTTCCATACTTCCAATCCCAGAAAATAGTGCATTAACCCCATATCCTTCATGTCGAATTCTTATTCAAGGTTCCTTTTACAGTCCTTTATGAGCCTTGATGATCCTATCAAAAATAGGCCATCTACATACAAAACTAGAATGAGAGGCTCATTCTCCACCATCAAATAGTAGAGATTGGGATCTGCATCACCCTTAATGAATCCTAATCACTGCAAATAATTGTCAATATGACCATACCACGCCCTGGGTGCATGTTTGAGCTCATATAGGGCTTTCTTCAACATGCATACATGACTGTGCTTCTCACCATTTCGAAGCCTTCATGTTGCTCTACATACACCTCTTCCTCTATCACCCCGTTCAAGAATGATTTCTTGATGTCCATCTGGTGAATCTCCCATCCCAACTGTGTTGCTAGGGATATAACGGATCTGATAGAGGTGTATCTAGCAACTAAAGTGAAGGTCTCTTCATAGTCTCTTGCGTCCTTCTGTGCATACCCATTCGCCAAAAATCCAGTCTTGTACTTCTCTACACTGTCATCTGCAACGTACTTGATCTTGTAGATCCATTTAGAACCTACAAGTGATATGTCTTATGGTCTAGGCACTACCTCCCAAACATCATTTGTCATGATAGAACTGTATTCTTCTACCATTGCATCCACCCACACCTGATGTTGTGCGGCTTCCTAAAAGTTGGAGGGTTCTATAACCTAAGCTACCAAAGCTTGATTTGTGTCAGGATGCTTGTGATGTTTCTTATCTGTCCTAGGAGCTCTAACGAACTCCTCTACATCCCTTAAGGTCTTATGCACTTCCCTACTTTCTCAACCACTGATGGTGGGAGGTTCAATCAGTTCCTCCTCTTGCTCCTGCTGCTCCATCTGCTGAGAAATCCTTGGATCTCCTACCCTCGAGGATATACTGGTACTGGTCACCATACCCGATCCCCATGACTGTCCTCCTACTTGTCCCACTTGTTGTCCCTGCTGTTGGACTAATGAATCTTCTGCTGACTAATCACCTGCAGAAATTTCTCGAGATCTTTTGAAAGCTTTATCTTCCATGAAATTTACATCTTGCCTCACTACAATTTTCCTGTTGCTAGGAATGTAGATCTTGTATGCTTTTGAGGTCTCGTTATACCCTAAAAGGAACCCCTTCTCTACAGTCTAATCCAATTTATTGCACGTTTCATCTGGTATGTGGCACTAAGCCACACTCCCAAATATCCTTAAATGACTTAGTTCAGACTTCTTTCCTATGACTACCCCCTCTGACGTTTTCTTCCCCAATTCTCTATGAGGTGTTCTATTTTGAATGTACACTGTTTTGTTGCATGCCTCTACCCATAAAAATCTAGGCAAATCCTCGTCATACAACATAGCCCTTGCAGCCCCAACTATTGTTCTGATCTTTCACTCTGCTACTCCATTCTACTGAGGATTATATGGAGTTGTCCATTCTCTTTTGATGTCTTCCTTCACGCAGAAGTCTGTGAAGTCTTTATCTATGTGTTCTCCAACATTATCTGAATGTAGCACCTTGATATTTTCCCTGTCGTGTTCTCTACAAGAGCCTTGAACTCTCTGAACTGATCAAAGACCTCATGTTTGGTCTTGAAGAAATATATCCAGGTCTTCCTGGAATGATCATTAATAAAGGTAATGAAATATTCACCACCGCTAAGAGCTCTAGTGGACATAGGGCCACAAATATCTGAGTGTATCAACCCCAACAAGCCATTTTCTCTACTGTCACTTCTAGGAAATGTTGTCTTTATGTACTTCCCAAGTACACATCATCATGCTCTTTGCTGAGAACTGGAACTCCTGTTACATTTTCTTTGAGCATCCTAAGTGCTCCATGGTGTAAATGTCCCATCCTCCTGTGCCATAGTTCGTTCAACTCCTTCCCATTGTTATTATCACTACCTACTAGTGCCATTGGAGAATCAAGCTACAACCTGTATAAATTGTTTCTCCGAGCTCCAATTTGTCTCGCCTTCTTCCAGCTAGTATTTGACTTACACTTTCTTCCCCATGAAGTGTACATCATACCCCTTGTCATGTAACTGGGACACTGAAATTAGGTTCATACCCAATCTTGGCACAGGAAGTACATTAGTAGCGCTGATGTTGGATCATGTTTCTGTCTAAAATTCTATGGTGCCTCTCCCTACCGGAGTACATTTAGTTTTGTTTCCTATAGTGATATGGAATTCCATTTGCTCCTCCCGATAGCTAGAGAAATATTCTCTAACTCCTGCCATATGAGTTGAAGCTCCACTATCAATATACCAGACACTAGATGATGCTGAACCTAACAAGCATGCAAACTCATCTTCCAACCTAGAAGATAATTACAAGGCTTCCTGACTGTTGATTCTATCCATTATTTTCTGTGTTATTTCTCCTTTCCTTCCTAAGGCTGATTTTGTTGCACCAAAATACTGTGTCCCAGCTGGAAATGTACTTTGCAAAAAAAATATTGTTGATCCCTCTACCTCTGGCAATCCTCGATCTAGAAAATTTAATTTCTCTATCGACTATCTTAGAGAAATAGACTTTTCCTCAAAAACTGACCCTCCTGGCCAAGGGGACTGCGCAGCCTCTGGGGTTTCGAGAAGCTACTTACATAGTGCTACGAAGCGCCTTCTCCTCTCTAGAATTGAACTCTCTAGATTTTATCTGTGCTCTGATACCATGTGAAAATTTGAAACCCGGAATCTTACTACATCAACTGATAATATTTCTTCTATTTATTAAATTAAGTAAACATACTATTTGTAGTTTCCTACGGCAAATATTGAAACATATACAATGCAGCCTTCACAAAATAAATATTGCAAAAGAAAAATAAATGTTGGAAAATTAGACAAATTCTAGCACACACATAAAGATATTGACATGGTTATTTTTGGACAATATTCCCTGGAAAAACCCAATGCAGGAAAACCAATGCAGCAAATGAGGTTTTCTTTATTAATTTTTTAGTAGTAATTCAAGTACAAGAATTAGAATAGCAAAACAGAGGAAAAATACTGAGAGAAATTTAGTAACAAATTTTTCACTCTCCATAGCGATTCCCTAACCCCAAGATGGATCCTCTCCCATACGCTGGTATCTCTACGTCACCCTCTGCACAATGCCCTAGTGGATTGTGTCTCTCCTCCCATTGTCTCTTCCTGAATTCGTCTTGCACTTCCTGGACCACTGCTGATACCCTCTATCTCTCTCTTGCAACTCACCCTCTTTCTCTATCCCCTTTGTTGAACTTGAGCCACTGAGAAAATCGATTTGCCTAGGCAATTGAGTAGTTGCACTGGTGTGTTCTCCATCTACCCATCGACTTCTTCTCCTAATCTTATGTTGGATCACCAACGACCAAGATTAAAACATAATCGATGGCCCTTATTATTTCCCTGTTGATGCGTGTGAGTTTCTAGAACATTCACAGCATGACTTAATTAATTTTGATTAATTAGTCATATTTCTTAAGTTTAGACCTAGGAAATATTAAAAATTGATTAATAAATCTAATTAAGTCGTCTCTAGTTGGAATTTCCAGAAACGATTTCTGGGTATTGGATAATACATATATTCTAGCCTCTCCACCGAATATCATGGCTAGAACACATCTGATTCTACAAAAACTACTAGACACATGGGACATCTACACCATGGCGCATTGAGAATTCTCAAGGAGATAGCGATGAGGCTACCACAGTGCAACATGGACCAACATGGGGTGTGCAAGGGTTGTAGAATTGGTAAGTATGCCAAAGCATCTTTTCCTAGTAGAGACAATAGGGCCAAGGGCATCTTGGACCTTGTTCATTCAAATCTTTGTGGTCCCTTGTTTTTAGTATCCCTCATGGGGTACAAGTATTATGTCACCTTCATCAATGATCACTTGAGAAAGACTTGTATATTTTCTATGAACAAAGAGGATGATGTCTTCTCAAAGTTTCGGGATTTTAAGGCCTTGGATGAGAACCAGACTCACAATAAAAACAAGGCATTGAGGTCATATAACGGTGGGGATTACACCTTAAATGCATTCAATGAGTTTTGTGCAAAGGAGGGCATTATGCGGGAGTTGACCACACCATATAACCCTAAAAAGAACAAGGTGGAAAAGCACAAAAATTGGGACATAGTTGGAGTGGAAAAATTTATGTTGTATGACCAGGGGTTGCCCAAGTTTCTTTGGCCTAATGCGTGTAATACACCATTTTGTTTTGCAGAATCAAAGCCCACACGAAGTGTTGGGGCGAGTTACACTAGAGGAGGCCTTTACAGGCAAGAGACCAAATGTGTCACATTTCTGGATATTTGGTAGCCTGGTGTACTGCCATGTACTAGCAAAGAAAAGGTTGAAGTTGGAGCCCACAGCAAGACAACCAAGGCATACAGTGTATACATACCAACACTCAAGGAGACAATAATAAGGAGAGATGTGAAGTTTGAGGAAGAAAGGGCTTTGAGGAAGTGCTTAAAGTGTTAGAGGAGCAACATGCTCCTAAGCAAAAGGCTCAACCAACACCTCAAAGTGCAATTGTACACAATGATGAGCAAGCTGAACAACATGAGGACGAGGGGTTCACATAGTTGGAGGAGAGAGTGGAGCCCACTCAGGTTGTGACTCCCAACACAGGGAGAAGGAGAGCAAGATGGGTAGAGTAGTTGATCCAGGAGGCATAGGAGCGAGTTGGTGCTCCTGGCACATTAGTTCGACAAAGCACACAACCATAGAGATACACATGGTATATGGCACTCATGACAAAGTAGTTATTGGATGTCAAGCCTTCCATCTACCAAGAGGAACCAACTCAACAAGTGTGGAGAGATGTCATGGTGAAGGAGTATGCCTCCATCATGAAAAATGATGTTACAGAGGTGGCTCTAAGTCTAGAGGGAAAATCCTTGGCAGGCTCTCGCTCAGTCTAAAAGATCAAGCATGGGGTTGATGGGAGCATCGAGAAATACAAATCAAGATTTGTGGCGAAGGGGTTCTCACAGGTAGATGGTTGCCTATTATGATACATTTTTTCCATGGCCAAATATTCATTTGTCAAGACCATTATAACCATTACATCTCAGATGGGGTGGAAGATCCACTAGAGGGACGTTAAAATAATGTTCCTCACTAGGGTTGTTGAGGAGGAGAATTAAATTAACCAACCAGAGGGGTTTAAGACATGTGACAGGGAGACTCATGTATGAAAACTTAAGAGAGCCTTGTATAGGCTCAAACAAGCTCCATGGGCATGGTATGCTCATATTAACAACTAACTTCAGGGATTGGGCTTCAAAAAGAGTGAAGCGGGCCCCAGCCTCTACTACATTGTTTTTTGAGGTGAGTCGATCATTTTGGTGTTATACGTGGATGATATGATTTTGACAAGCATAGATAAGCTCATCCAGGAGTGTAAGAGAGAGCTTGCAAGCAAGTTTGAGATGAAGGATATGGGGTTGATGCATTATTTCCTTTGATTGGAGATTTGGTAGGAAGATGGGGAGATATTCTTGGAGCAAGGTAAGTACGCCCTAAATATTCTGAGGAGATTCCACATGTAGGATTACAGGCCCATGACCATGCCTCTAGTCACAAACTATAGGAAGGTGGACATCTAGATCGGAGTGAGTAGATCCCATGCTTTATTGACAATTGATTGGCTCACTAATGTATTTGGTGAACACACAACTAGAAATATGTTTTGCAATTAACTCTTTGAGTTAGTTCATGGTTGAGCCTATCAAGGCACATTGGGTTACTGCCCAACATGTGTTGAGGTATCTCAAGGGGACAACAGAATATGGATGGTGGTGTAAACAGGTTAATGGGGTGAGGCTTGAGGGCTTCACTAATAAAGATTGGGAAATAAGTTCCACATATAGGAAAAGCAGATCGAGCTACACATTCAATGTTGGATCAATAGTTGTTTCCTGGTTTAGCAAGAAGCAGTGATCATTTGCATTGAACTTAAGAAAGGCCACGTACATGGCTATTAGGCTCATAGTGTGTGAAGTTATCTGGTTGATGAAGTTTCTCATGGGATTATTTGGACATGAGCTAGAGCCCATCGTGATCCACTCTGACAATCAGAGTTGCATTAAGCTCTTTGTGAATCCAATGTTTCGTGATCGCTCAAAGCACATCAGGATACACTATCATAACATTAGTGAGATTATTCAAATAGGTACTATTAGACTCCAGTACATACCAACATACGAGCAGATAACAAATGTTTTGATCAAGGCCTTTCCAAAGAGCATATTTGTTTACCTCAAAGATAAGTTGGGTGTAGTGCAGAGCACCTTCCTCTCTAAGAGGAAGTTTTGATTGGAGTAGTGCGTCAAGGGTTCTACTTGCCAAGGTGCTAAGGCTAGTAGAGGGACCCACAAGATAGCCACTTAGTAGATTATTAATTTAAATAATTATTTCCTAAAGTTGGACTTAGGAAAAAATAAAAATCCTGAAGTCAACATATGATTAGATCTTAGCCCTTCATCATAATTTAATCTCAACCATTAAAGGTGATGGTGGGGCCCAGGTAGAATTATAAGAGGGAATAAGGCACATAAGTGGTCAATTTGATTAGGCATAGGCATAGCATGTTAGCTCAACAATAAAAAGAGAAGGGATGAACAAAACATCAATGACCAAGATGAAGTGAAATAGAAGGGATGAACAACTCTAATTGAACCCAACTTCAACATAGTTGTATAGTTTGTAGAGAAATGACATATTGTGCATATATACAATGCATACATGTGTGTAGAGAGGTCATATTGCATGACCCTACAATAACACAAGTGTGTAGGGGGTGATTTGATTCTACATGGGAGTTGTTTGGTGGGTATTCTGTTGTGAAAGGGAAGTGTTCCCTTGCTGTGTTTCACAAGTGTGTAGGGGGTGATTTGATTTTGCCTGGGAGTTGTTTGGTGGGTATTCTGTTGTGAAAAGGAAGTGTTCCCTTGACGTGTTTTTCCTGAAGATAACTTTTGCTAAAGATAATAAAAGAAACACACAATTTGCAAGCTTTCCTTCGAGTTGGGGTTTCCTGGGTATATCTAGTGTTATGTGTTGGATGTGTTTTGTCTTCAGTTTTATTTATTTCCATTGCACATATTATGGTTAGGAAACTTAATGTATTTGTAATTTAAGTTTCAGAACAACAATTATTTGTATTTCTGATTGCATGTTTAGTGAATATCAAATTAGTTACTCAATTTAAAGGGAATCTAACATTATTAATATCTCAAATTTATCTCTTCAATATTTGGAAAGAATTTCAATATAATCTCATGAAATTGGATTAAACTCTTATTGTATTATGATTGAGTTTCTGGCACAAGTAAATTATAAAAGGAACTATATAAAAATAACGCAGTTAAAATGAAAAAAAAAAAGACCAATCGAAAAAAAAACCAAAATGTTAATCATAACAACACAAAACTAAAAATATTTTTTTTATAAAACAATGTAAATAGAATAAACCATTTAAAGAAAATAAATTTTACATCTCTATCAACCAAATATTACATTATCAACAAATACCTATCTTAATCTTAAGTACTAAAACTTAAAAAAACATTTAATAAATATGGAAAAAAAATTATATTATTTTTTAATTTTATAAAATCCTCTTTCAAAATATATATAATAAACTAAAAAATACACCCTACTGTTGTCGTTTGTATAACACCTCACATCTCTTATAACCTCAAAAAAAAAATTAATATAAATTAATCAATTGCCATCCATATAAAATATATCGACATTATCCGTATTCCTCTTCACCATTATACATCACCCTTGCTTAATTCTTACTCAATAATTTAATCATTTGTTATTAGTGAAAATATTATTTCTTACATTGATTGTGAGGCTAAACTTTGTATGGAATGGCGCTAAAATTTGTATGCTAAACAATGATTGTGAGGCTAACAACTGCTTTGCAGGAAAATATCAACTTTAGTGCAAATATTTCATGTGTGTTGCTTTCTGAGTAAGGAAAAATATGTTGGGCATATTTGGCATTATCCATTCAATGCTAATAATTTGATTTTCTACCTACTTAAAACAAACATATGCCTGCAATTATCAATATCAATGCCCGGATTACTTCCGTCATCGAATAAGTAAAGAATTGGAACTTTGAGAGGCTTGGAAATGTACACTAATCTGTAGCTGTACTTAGAGCTGGTGAAGTGACCTGCATCTGCTCAACAACAGGGAACTGAACAGAACTACTGATTCAGAATAGTAGAAACACCCCCAGGATTTTGAATATTTGATGCTACTTGCGGCACATGTGTGGATGAATCACATAAAGACAACACCTGTTCGGAAGAACTAGCTTGAATCATAGTCTACACTTCTGAATAGTTGTATGGGTCAATACAGTTCTCACATGTATCTGTAAAAAAGGTACCATAGATATAAAAATTATCATCAAAATCACTGCTTAGTAAAACTTCTTGTGCCCAATTTAGTTCATCTTCAGCTATAACATTTCGAACGGATGTAGCATTCCTTGATAGCACGTCAATAGAATCCCCCTCGTCAGCATTCCTTGAGAGCTAAAGAAGTCTCCAAGGTATTTTGGCCATTGTTGCTTGACGACAACATATTCGAAGGTTCTGTTGTCACCATCGGGTTTCTTTCTAAAGAACTTATTTTGCTTCCATGACATCTTGTAGCCATGATATTGGGGCCAGTTCCATAAAAATGCAGTATGTCCCCTGGTGTGAAACCTACATGCATGTTTAAAATCTGGCCAGGGAGACAGTGGCCATGCTAATAGATGGATCCTACACCATGCACAGAGCTACTTCCATTATACAATGAAACCATTGCATCTACATCATTATTGGCATCATAACTTGTACCAACCTAATCCATTGAACTAGTGGAGCTTGCAATTCTAATTTCAGTTCACCCAATTTTTTCATTATGGAGAAGTAAATGAGAACACAAATCAAAGACAGAGATAAGATAAGATAAGATAATTATATTTATGTCCAACTAATGACCATAAAGTAGGTCAAAGGGACTGTTGAGTACGCTGATGTATATACAAAGCGAGAGAACCAAACCGTCTCCTATAAAAGATACAATGCATGAAGTAAATCAACATTTGGCTCTAGCGGAGAAGATCCGGGACCTAAAAGGTCTGAGGATCATACCCATCTCTCCTAACATCTGAGTCTGAATGAATAATGTTGAAGAAACTCAACAATCTCTGTTGGCCCGATGAAGGGCCGATGGCAAGTGCAGACTGTCCAACTTTGGACCTGGTTCGATACCTTGAGGGATCAATTGAGAATTCTCCAACACCTTAAAGAGGATGTCCAATCGCACTTAATGACACTTTAGGACACCACAACTAAGATGTTGACGACTTCGAGAAGAGTGTTGACCTTGGTATTGATCCAACATTGATGACCACCACCTCCTCTCCCTCTAGAGCCTAAAACATTTCTCAATGACGCTAGGATGTTACCAAGAAATATACCCTAGAGACCACAAGACACCCCTAAGTTGGCCTTGCACCTTCTTGATGGATGTTTGTTGGGTCCCTATAATACTAGTGATTACCCCATTAATATTGTAATATTTTTGTGCCCCTATTATCCCCATATTGTTATTACTGTGCCCCATAGAATCCCTCTATTATTATTTTTGTGGCATTATATTATTATTGTTAGGTCGGCTGGGTTATATTGTGACTTCTTAAACTCCTATATATAGAAAGGAGGCTTTGTCATTTAAATCAACCAAGAATTGTTCCTTTATGTAATTTAAAGGAGGTTTCCCCCTCAAAGAGGCTGAATTCTAAGGCATTGATCAATTTTTTCTATCTTTTCTTGAGCTGGTTTCATAACATTTGGTATCAGAGCTTTGGATTCTAGGGTTTCGCTGCTCCAAATAGGTCATCGTGGCATTTTCGCTATAACTTTTTTCTGCGATGTTTCAGAAGCTAAAAACAAAACCCATTTGAGAAGAAAACGCGTTGAATCTCGGGTCCGAATTTTAGAGCTGTTAGCGCTATATTTGCGGAGATGTGATCTGAGGAATTTGGTCTTCTTGCAGACTTTTGAATTTCATTCCAAACAAGTGACCTGGGGAAAATTGTCATAACTTTCTCTCTGAGCATCTGATTGAAATTTCGTAAGAAGGTACAAAAAGAGGACGGACTGTAGTTTCTTATATATATTTTTCAGAGCCAAAGGTCAAAATAATGACTTGTGGCACGTCGTACAAGTTTGCTCTACTGAACTAGTCTATAATCAGGCCACTGTGGGAGGTTTTGCATAACTCTTCCTTGGAGAATCCAATTGGGATCAGATTGGCGGCATTGGAAAGAGGACACAGAGGGCTATTTCAGGTCGTAATTTCAGAACTAGATAATTTGAAAGTACAGAGATAAATAAGAGGCAATATTGAGCTCCTACAAAGTGAAAAAAGGTGTGTAGATTCTTTTAAATTTTTGCTTAAGATTGGTTTGAAAATTTATTTTGAAGGAATTCAAAGGGCATAGTAGAGCATTGTTATTGGTAACGGATGCCCCGAGGAAAGAAAATGCAAACACCTAGTAAGGAACCTGAAAGCCCTAGCATGACTGATGAAGAAGAGGAAGAAATGCTACATGAAATATCAAATTACAAGAACAAGTGCAACAAATGTCACGCTCACAAAATCTAACAGAAGCTAAGATAAATGGTGTGGAATCTAAGATAAAGGGCATGGAAGCTAAGATGGATGATTGGAAGATAGATTTGAAGAGAGACATGGCATATTTGAAGACAGACATGGTAGATTTGAAGACAGATTTGACAAATTTTATACAAGAAATACTTACTAATGGTGAAAAGGTTGTAAAGGAAACTCATGATGTGAACAAAAGAAATGTTAATCATGATTTCATAGACTCTAATGTGGATCAAAGACCCACCATATTCCAAAAATCAATATGAGGAAGTTTGATGGCAAGGATCCCGCAACATGGATATTACAGATGGAGCAATTTTTCGATCTCAATAATGTGCAAAACACTCAAAAGGTACGTATTGAAACTTTATATTTGGAACCAAATCAGTTTGTATGGTATCAATGGCTTTGCTCTCGTAAACAAATTATCACTTGGGCAATTTTTACGGAAGAATTGACAGCACATATGAGGATACAAAAAGCAACACTTTTTTTAGCCAATTGATAAGTGTCAAACAAAAGGGTTCAATAATGGAGCACATTGAAGAGTTCCAAAAATTAAACATAAGGGTAAAAAATATTCCAAAGGAGCATAGGATTTATGTGTTCATAGGGTCTTTAAAGGATAATATCCAACATGATGTTCGCCTTTGGGAACCTGATTTATTAGAGAAGGCATTCGGGTTAGCAAGAAAAATGGAAAGCAAAATTATGGCAACCAGGACGCATACCACTCACAACTATAAAGATGGAAGTGTTGTTGCTCCTAGTCTTCCACAACCTATAAATTTGACACCACAACAATTGGAAGAAAAAAGATTAAAAGGGATTTGTTACAGTTGTGATAGCAAATACACTAAAGGTCATAAGTGTGCTGAGAATAAATTATTCTACATAGATTGTGAAGAGATAGAAGAAAATGAGCAAGAAAGGTCAAAAGAAGAGGATATACTCTGGGAACAAAGCCTAGATAAAGAAGAAATGAATCCGACCATATCTTGTAATGCATTGGCTGGAATTACCACTCCTCAAACCATGAAGATAGAAGGACAGATCAAGAAGAAAAAGGTAATAGTGTTGATTGATTCAGGAAGTACCCACAATTTTATTGATTGTAAGGTAGCAAAAGAATTGAATTTCTTCTTATATCCAACACCTGAGTGTCAAGTGATGGTTGAAAATGGAGGAACAATAAATTTCTCTGGAAAGTGCCATAATATCAAGCTATTGATGGGAGAATATGTATTGACTAGCCCAATGCTTTCTATTCCAATGGGAGGTGTTGATATTGTACTAAGAGGAATGGCTACAATCCTTGGGTACAATAGCTTTTAATTTTCAAGAACTTTTCATGAAATTTTCTATGGAAGGAAAGGAATTTGACTTAAGGGGTATTGCAGGGAAACCAGGAAAGATAATCATCTCTAATGGTATGACAAAGCTTCTAAAAAAGGAACAAAAGGGTGTAATTGCACAATTATGTTCGCTAGATGTTCCCACATTGGAATCATCTATTTCTCCAAATCTCCAAAAATTCTTGAACAATCATTCCAAGGTATTTGAGACTCCCAAAGGTCTCCCACCTATTCGTGATCATGATCATGCTATTCATCTGATTTCAGGAAGTGTTCTTCCAAACATCAAGCCGTACAGATATCCCTATGCCCAAAAGAGTGAAATTGAACATATGGTTGCAGAAATGCTAGAGGCTGGGATAATTCAACCGAGTCAATGTTCTTTCTCTGCTCCAGTAGTATTAGTGCATAAGAAGGATGGATCATGGTGCATGTGTTCGGATTATAGGGAGTTCAACAAGCTCACTATTAAAGATAAGTTTCCCATTCCTGTCATTGATGAATTACTGGATGAATTGCATGGATCAATTTACTTCACCAAGTTGGATCTTCGTTCAGGATATCATCAAGTTAGAATGAACATTGAATACATTGTGAAAACAACATTTAGAACTCATGAGGGTCATTATGACTTTTTGGTCATGCCTTTTGGCCTTACCAATGCACCTTCACATTTCAAGGTTTAATGAACTCCATTTTCAACCCATTCCTTAGAAAATTTGGTGTTAGTATTTTTTGATGATATACTAATCTACAACAAGTCTTGGAAGGATCATGTTGAACATGTTGACAGGGTTCTACAACTATTGGAGGAGAAACCATTATATGCAAAAAGATCCAAATGTTTCTTTGGAGTACAAGAGGTGGAATATCTGGGTCATATTGTATCTCATGAAGGAGTTAAGGTAGACCCTAGCAAAATTAAAGCCACTAAGGAATGGAGAATCTCCACATCCATAAAGCATCTGCAAGGATTTCTCGGGTTGGCAGGGTATTATTGCAAGTTTGTTAAGAATTATGGGAGAATAGAAGCACCTCTAACAACACTATTGAAGAAAGACACATTTTCATGGACTCCAGAAGCAACAAAGGCCTTCGAACATCTTAAAGAGGCAATGTGCCAAGCACCTCTCTTAGCTACACTGGACTTCACAAAACATTTATTGTGGAATGTGATGCTTCAGGAAATGCAATTGGTGCTGTTTTAATGCAAGATGAAAGACCCATTGCTCTTGAAAGTCGTCCAATCAAGGGAAATTTTTTACACAAAGCTATTTATGAGAAGGAAATGCTGGCAATACTCCATGCACTTAAGAAATGGCAACCCTACCTAATGGGAAGACACTTCAAGGTAAAAACAGATCACGATAGTCTTAAATACTTTTTAGAACAAAGATTTATCTCTGAAGAGCAACAAAAAGTGTGTCACAAGATGTTGGGTTATGACTTTGAAATCATCTAAAAAAAGGGAAGCAAAATGTGGTGTAGTGCACTCTCAGAAATGAGGATTGTGGAATGCATTGTTGTGTGCCATTTCTATTATCCAACCAGATTGGATAAACGAAGCAAGGGAGGAATGGAAGAATGATGAAGAAGTGTGGGCACTTATTCGAAAGCGACAACAAGATTCCAGTACTTCGGATACATTTAGCTGGAAAAATCATTCGTTATGGTATAAAGATCGCTTATACCTCTTTACGAATTCCCAGCTAAAATAAAAGATTCTTATGGAATTGCACACTTCTTCCTTAGAAGGGAACTTGGGATTTTTAAAAACTTACCATAGGGCTAAGAAGGAATTTTTTTCGGAGGGCCTTAAATGAGATATTCAAAAGCTTTTGACGGGATGTTTGGTTCGCCAGCAAAATAAAGTTGAAACAATTTAGACACCAGGTCTATTACAACCTTTATCGATTCCAAGCCAACTTTGAGAGGAGGTTTCAATGGATTTTATCACAGGTTTACCCAAGTCTGAGGGAAAGAGTGTCATC
>APFE030658596.1:0-16134 GCA_000404065.3 Pinus taeda
TGGGTCAAGTTGATCTCCTTGGGAATGACAAACTCTAGAAAACTTTTTCTCAATTATGAGTTTTTTCTCATTCATCTCAATTATGAAATAATAATTATCTCATAATTATAAATTTGTGACAAAACAATTATGAGAAATAACTCAATTATAGAATTTCAACCTTTTAACATGGAATAAATATCACATAAGTAAAATAAAAGGTGAAAGGGGTTGCATTCTAGCCAGCAACTGGTGTAAGTTGAACTTGGGTCTCTCTTACTACATCGGAGTGGAAAATAGGGTTATAACATTAGGTTCCATTGGACATCTCTCACTGACTAGAAAAAGGATGAATGAGATCGTTAGAGATGATATATGTATATATATATATATATAGGTAGTATATTTAGGTTAATTGGTTTGACCTACTAGGGGAGTTCAAGCCTTTCTATGTGGGGCACTCTTTGGAGTTGAGGGATGGAGTCCTATGCTGGGCACTTTTGAACGCTGAGATATGGCCTCATTGTTCAACCTCCTTACACATTACAACACTAGATGCATGTGCTCAGGATATCCCTAGGCCAGTTTTGAGTGGGTTCACATAGACTCTAAATAGTGATTGAGCACCACATTTCATGGGAAGATAGGATTTGCTAGTTTTTTCACACAAAAGATACCAAAATGGAGCAACACTTTATTTTGTGATGCCCCATCTACTAGGAGATACAAAGATGGTTCTATTTCTCTTTAAAAAGTCTTAATACTCTCTCCACCTTTCTTAGGTATCTGAATTAGTAGTTCCTACTCATGTTTATGAGGGAGACACTAATGCTCCTATCCTCCATTCTCAGGCCACTCCTTTGGTTGGACATGACTTGACGATTGCATACTTTTTCACATTGCTGATAGTGAACATGGGCACTAATGCCCTTGTAGGTAGCAACACCATTTTAGAAGGATCTAGGTTAGGGAGATCTCGGGGGGACTCTTTCATTGCTAGCACAACTTCTTTGGAGCTACATATTTACACCTCGAGATAGGGGTCATTCTTCTAGTAGGAAACCCTTCACTTCTAAATGAAAATGATAACTTCCTCCTTTGAGACAGATATGTACATAGCGTACTAGCTCTTATGGATAGACTTCTATCAAGAGTTTCTTCTCTTTGGCCTCAAATGCTAGGAGAGTTTCAATTAGAGTGGGATATCCTCTTCTTTCAGTGATATATCAAGGGGACACCGCCCTTATTCCCTCCTTTTTCGGTATTCTCCTTTAGGGAGTCTTTTGGTTTTTTTATTTTAAACCCTTAGCAATTTTTCAATATGTCCATCTCTTTTAGCAACATTTTTTCCTTCCTAGTCTAGAAAGTTTACATATTTGATTAGTATCATCATTGGTTATATAGGAGTGGCCCTTATGCTCCATTGTACTTAGCAGTGTCATTGACCTATTTGTGGTCATTTTTTGAACATTAAGAGAATCATCTTATTTTTTGTTTCATCTTCTTCTTCACAGCACCTACCTAGTCACCATAACTATAACTATGTCTTCTCCTCTTCGATGACACTCCTTGCAAGTTGCTCTTGGTGCAATTATCTTTATAGAGATTGTCTTCTCACAACCTTCCCAATGGTTCTACCTAGTACCGTTGACTAGAACTATGTTCCATCTAATTATCTCTTCTCCAAGGCTTCATGTCACCTGCTTTCCTTCACTTTGAGATATATGTTGGTATTGACTAGCAATGTATTACAAGCTCATTCTCTCCTTTCTTGCTTGTGTGTAGGCTGCTTCTCATTACATGCTATAGGCTCATCCTCTTTTATTCTTTTAGATATTTCTATGTAGTAGCATAATTGAAACTATCTTGTTTAGTTTTGTTGTCTCTCTCCACTGTCATCACCTTCCTCTCCTCGGGCCGCCTTCTTTCCTTCATTATGAACTACAAGCCTGTCTTCTCTTGTAATGAATTGTGAGTTCATACTCTCTAGTTTTTTCCTATGTTCACGGTTCTTGTTATTACAATTTATGGGCTTGTCTTCTTTTATTCTGTCAAACACTTCTATGGAATAACATAATTGGAACTATCTTCTTTAGTTTTGTTGCATCTCTCCTCCAGGCTAGCTCCTTCTTCTTCTCTATCTTCTCTTTGCTATGAGCTATAGGCCCATTGTCTCTTCCTTTGCCTCTTCTTCCATGTTTTATCCTCTCTTCTCCTCTCTGTGGTATAGGTTATGTTAAGCATGCCTTTTTCTCTTTTGTTTCCCTCCTTTTTATGGATTTTTTAAATTCCTTGAGCTACCTAACCAATTGTTCTAACAGGTCATTTCAAAGTTTCCAATCCAAACCCAACATGAAACCTCCTCATAGCTAGCTTCTAATCACCATATCATACTCCTAATGCTCTTCTCTTGACGTGAATTCCTTGTGTACTTGATTATGTGTTGCCTTCCCATTGGGCAGTAAGATTTTGGAGCACCCTTCATATTTTTCTCATGACCTAATGGGGCTCTCACCTTCATTTATATACCTAGTCATCATCTTCTATGTCTTCTCCTCTTCAATAATTCTATTAGGAAGTTCCTCTTGTTTGCTTCTCTCACATCATTCACAGTAGTTGTACCTAGTATCTCGAATTGGAACTCCCTTATGAACGATTGTCCTTTATAGTCTTCTCTTGTTGAGATTATCTTTTGTCATTTTCTTAAGGCTTCAAGCCTTCTTTTCTTCATTGCAAACTATAGGCTTTCCTTCTCCAACAATGTATTGCAAGTTCACACTCTTTGCTTCCCACTACATCCTATAAGCTCACCTTCTTCTCTTCTCTAATAGATTTCTATTGGACAACACAACTAGAACTATTTTCTTTAGTTTTGTTGCCTCTCTCTTCTAGGTCAGCTTTGTCATCATCTCTTCTCTTCTCTCTACCATGAAATACGAGATCATTCTCTTCCTCTAACTCTTTTTTGACTTCCCCTCTATTCTCATTTTTGTGATTTAGGTTATGTTTTGAATGCATTCACTTGTGTTGTTTACCTCCTTTTCTCAAGCTTCATAAACTTCTTCAAGTTCTCTGACCAACTGCCTTGATGGACCATGGTAAGGATTCCTAAACTCACCAGGGAGCCTTCACATAACTTCCTTCCAATGGCCATCTTGCATGAGTTCATCATGGATCCCATTATTTATTCCCTTATTATTGGGAAAAGATATTTTTTAGTTTCTTCCATCCTCCAGTCATAACTCTATGGGGCTCTCACTATTGTTGGTATCCCTTGGTGATTAGATAACCCGCAAGCCATTGTAAGGATTTTGGGGCCTTCTTGTGCAAACCCTAAGTATAGTTCCACTAGAGGGCCATGGTTTCCTAGATTGAGTGACATCCTTCATGTCACAAATCATTCTCACACTTCTCTCATTGGGTTACATCATTACTCAACTAGTAGGGCCTTGCCACGTGGTGTTTGCATAATAGCTAACGAGACCCTTTAGTCACCTCCTTCCAACTATGAATTTTCCCATAAGTCCTACTTTCTCCACTTCCTCCTTCCATATACCAACTATAATAATGGACCAAACTTCACACAATATATTAATATGACAATTCACTCTCCATGTGGACTCCTCAACTCACATCAAATTGCCTTATTGGATGAGTTATAGGACATCCTTCCTTCTCAGTTTTTCTTGTTGGTGCCTTCCTTAGGTGGTCAAGGATGCTCATTCATGGGATAGGTGTAAGGACTCGTACAATGGCCCTTGCCTCAACCAACCTCTATTACACTCTTGGCTCTACCTTTGATGCTTATACGGTTATACCACCCTTGCATTTCCTTTTCATTGCAACACTCTTCCCCTTTATTTATTTATATTTTTCCTTCCACTCCAAACTGTAACTTGTGTGCCTTTTAACAACATTAAACAATGCACATATTTGTGCAATCATGATCGTTGATCTGTTCTATTGACAGTGGATCTTCCTGGAACTTTCCCACTATTTAACCCTTTAATATTTCGGGTTTGGGCCTATTGCAAATTAATCTAATCTCAGATTGATCTTCAATTGGCCATAACTTTTCATTCGATAGGAGTTTTTATGAGCAGAATATACCATTGGAAAGGTATCAATGAGCTCTACGCAACCATGATATTTGTAAGATCTATTGAGAATCACAACTTCATCAAAAACTTGAATAACTTCAAGAACACATATATTCATGTCATGAGACCTTGTGAAAGATCAAGTAGTCATACTACTTCACAAAGAGTCTCGCTGCTTCTTTGATCATCAAGGATGATCCTATTGTTGTTGTCGCATACATCCCTTTGACATCAATGACATCTTGTTGTCATCAATGACAACATCATGTGAAACAATATCCCCCTTTGTCATTGGTAGCAACACCCGTAGACATTGATGGTGATTGGATTTCAAAGAAAATCAATAGCTTCTAGTGAAGTGCGGTAATCTCTCCCTGCTACAATTATAAGTGTAATGATTGCAATCTCTCCTTGGTACAATTATAAGTGTAATGCCTGCAATATTTCCCTATTACAAATAGAAGTATAATCCTTGCAATCCCTCCTTGTTACAAATATAAGTGTAATGTCTGCAATCTCTCCCTGTTACATCAATGTTTGCAATATCTTCCCCTTCGACGTCAATTGCAAAGGGTCACAAATATTTGTAGAGCGTTGCCATGTTGATGATCCAGTATGAGTACCTATTTCTAAATGATCCTATGGACTTGTCGGAACCATGCTTCTTTCTTATTGTCATACACTCTCCCCTTGCAACGATGCTTCTGCTGCATGCTTGTTCTCCCCATGAGCTCATCCTATCACTATTGTTGTACTCCCCCAAAGATCATGATCCTTTATTTATTTGTAGGAATTTGTTATATGGCTGCACTTTTTTTACATATGAGATATCACCATCAAAACATAGTCTACATACTTCATAATTGATTTTTCAAGTTTTGATTTGACGAGCAATGATCTTGAAGAAGCTTTCTTCAAGGAATTATAACTGAGAAATCATAATTAATCGAGGTCCTCCTTGACCTCTTCTCCATCCTGCCAACACTGATAGTAAATCTCTCTCTATTGTACCATCTAGAGTTAAGTCTGTGATCTCGAGCAATGTGGCCTTCATTGTGACATATGTGACATTCAACATCGGGCTTCAATATTTGTTGATATTGCTGTCACATTCACTTCATTTGGTCCACGTCTCCATCGAGGTATCTTATAACAAGTACTCCACAAGTTTATTCATTGGATTCTGGTACATTGGTATTTACTTACCACTTCGATAATTAATTCATTACCTTAGACATTTTCCATAGATAGTTAGTATGCATACTAGTGCAGTGAATGTGATAGTTAGTATGCATGCTAATATTTCTATGTTCCTGATAACTCGAAGTGGGTCATAACATACATCCCTCTTTCAAAAAACTTCGTCTGAAGTTAAGGTTTATATAGTATATCGATGCTTATTTTAGTAATTAGTGTAATCATATAAGGATTATGTTCTATGATTGAATTTTCATTTATAATTGTGAGGACACTTAAAATTTGTATTTTTAACATTTATTGGTTACAATTTTAATAGTCAATCCCTACCCCATCCGGGCTCCCAAGCTATTCTAGAATCATCCTATCATTCCTAATCTCTTCTGCTCTCATCTTGTCTGTCCTCTACTAGAATATTCCATGGCCTTAGCTATACTGATCTAACCATTCATAAACCTCAAGGGTGACAACGTCGACTATATTGACCTGATTACCCAGTAGGCATCTAACAATCATCATCACACGTCTAGGGGAGCGTGATTCACATAGTCCTCCCATGACTCTAGGTTTTGGAGGATAAATGGTGGGCAACACCTCCACCCCTCCTAGTAGGTGTTGGAAATACTAAGGGGGGGTGAATCAGTATTTCTTTTCAATTGTTATTTTTATCAGTTAAATAATTTATATTTAGAACACATAAATGAATAACAAAAATGAATGCTTTTATTAATATAATCTTTGCAATAAATCAAGTACAATGTATATAGGGCTTCAACCAGTTTCCAAGCACCAACTTGGACTTTTTGTGAGGCTCCAACCTCCAGGGCACCAACCCTATCTTGTCAAGGCACCAACCTTGGATTTAGGAGCACCGACTCCGAGGACACCACTCCTTCCAATTTTGAGGCACCAACCCGAAAGGCTCCAATCCTTTGCTATATATTGTCTGGATATGTTTGGTAGTAATTCTCTGCTCCCAACTCTGTTGGACCTACGACTTACTTCTGTCCTCTTGCTTCTTCCACGTCTTCTAGACCTTCGGCTTCCTCTGTTTCTTACAATTCGCTTGCAGTAAACTTTCCTTGTTCTCTATTATAGATGCCTGATACGCCTGACCTTTCGCTTCCTTCTTCGCTCGCTTGATCTTCTGCTTCCTCTATGCTCACTCGACCTTTTAGCTTCCTCTTTCTCTTCGAGTTCACCAATACTTAAAAGACATGTTCATTTGGAAGAGATGCCGGATTACAATAGTGTTGCATATTAAAATTATATTATAGAGGCCCTTTTTAATATTGATACAATAGACTCATTATTTACAGAGGACATCATAGGAGAGGCTATACCCATAGGGAGGTCCCACATGCCACCTCACTACCACAATTCGCAATCGCAACCCTTTGGCTTCACAATATAACATTGTCGATGCCCTTATTTGCGACTGATGCAATATTCCAATAAGCTTCCTTTGATAACTCAATCGTGTCCACAACTTATATTGCAATCGACGGTCGGGTTCACAAGACTTATCGCAATCGGCAGTCTGGCAGTGTCAACCCTTTTGAACTTTGCAATTCAATGGATGCGATAGTTAGTTAAGCCATGCTATAATGTTGTAGCAGGGATGGAATGCTATCACAATCGCAATTTTCAAGTGGCATTCCTTTGTGATACATAACTTCCAATGCGGATGCAATACTATTAAATCATGTTATAGTGGTGTAGCGGGTCCACAATAATATCGTAATCGCAGTTATTAATGTGACATCCATTTATGAATTACGATATGAAAGTTCCAATGGGCGGATGTGATATTGCATTGGGTTGTTACCATAAACTGTTGGGTCCGTGTATTATATCACAATCGGGGATTTTAGTGTAGCAACAACTTCAATACTTATGATGCAATATTAATTTAAGATGTATTATAATGGCGTAGCGGGTCCACAATGTTATCTCAATCGACAGTTTGCGAGACTTCCACTGGCACAAGGATTAAAAACCTGAATTAATCCCCGTAGTTGACCGTGGTCTAAGGGTTGACTTATGAGATTGATGGCTAGGATTGAGTGCGGGACTTTAGCCACAAGTGCAGGACTTGAGTCTGTACTTTCCTACCCTTGCTCTTTCGATATGTTAACTCCTCTGATACTCTGCAGTACTTCTTCGATATGTTAAGTCCTTTGATATTCTCTACTATTTCATGCGATATTACTATTAACTCCTCTGTTAACACTGTTTATGCACCTCCGTCGATGTGTTCCTCTTTGCTTTTCGTGGTTTCCAGTGACCTCTTCCGATAGCTCTTCTTTGACTGCTCCTATTCTCAACTTCCAATGGCTTCCAATGTCTTTCCAATGGCTTCCCTGATGGCTTTGCTCCTTGGCTTCTTGCTCCTGTTTCTTCATGGATCTATTCGGCTTCTCCTTGGCTTCATATCATCATTTAGTATCTATAATATTGCTATATTGACATCAATGACAATCTAGGTCAACAATCTCCCCTTTATTATTGATGGCAATATTCTTCTTCTCTCCCCCGTTGACATCAATGGAAAAGGAGTGCACAAGGACTCCCCCTGTTGAACTGCTCCTCCTATCATGCGACATCTTTATGAATCAACTTAATGTGATGCTAAAGAAATAACCCCCATCTTTTGACGAAGATGTTCAAATGCTTCTCGAGGAAGAGGTTTTGTGAAAATATCAGCTATCTGCTCTTTAGTATTGATATATTCCAAGATGATGTTTTGTTCAGCTACTTGTTCATGAAGGAAATGATACTTGATCGGTATATGTTTGGTCTTTGAGTGCATCACTGGATTTTTTGCTGAGGCTGATAGCACTTGTGTTATCACAATAGATGGTGATTGGTTGATTTGTACCTATGTTGACATCTTTCAGAGCTTCCTTCATCCATAATATTTGAGTACAACAATCTGCGGCAACTATATACTCGGCTTCAGCTGTAGATAGTGATATGGATGTTTGTTTTTTTGCTGAGCCAAGATACTAGATAGTCTCCTAGGAAGAATGCCTTTTCGCTAGTACTTTTTCAATCATTGACACTTCTGGCCCAATCAGCATCGGTGTATGCAGTCATAGTAAGAGTTGAGCTCTTAGGATACCAAAGACTGAAATCAAGAGTTCCTTTTAAGTATCTGAGAATTCTTTTTATAGCCAACAAATGGGATTGTTTAGGAGTTGATTGAAATCTTCCCACCATTCCTACTGCTTGCATAATGTCGGGTCTCGTAGCAATTAAGTATAGAAGGGCTCCAATTGTTGACCTGTAATGAGTTGCATCTATCGGAGGAGAGTCATTATCTTTGCTTAATTTGCAATCTGTGGTCATAGGTGTGCTCATGGGTGCACAGTCTTCCATTCCATATCTTTTAAGCATGTCTTTAAGATATTTGGCTTGAGATATGAACATGCCTGCTGTGGTTTGAGATACTTGTAGTCCAAGGAAGTAAGATAACTCTCCTATCATCAACATCTCGAACTCTTTTGACATATTTTGAGCAAAATCATGGCTCATCTCATCATTATTACTAGCAAAAATTAAATCATCAACATAGACAAGTGTGACTAGTAACTTATCCTCATCCATCTTTATTTAGAGATTACTTCCTGCCACCCCTTTCTTGAAGCCTTGTTGTTGTAGATAGTGATCCAATCGTGCATACCAAGCTCTAGGAGCTTGTTTCAACCCATATAATGCCTTTTTCAACTTACAAACAAAGTCCTTTCCTTTTGCTAGATTAAACCCTTCTGGTTGCTCCATGTAGACTTCTTCCTTGAGTTCCCCATTAAGAAATGTTGATTTTATGTCCATTTGATAGATTTTAAATCCTTTTGAGCAAGAAAATGCCAAGAACATCCTTATAGCTTCCACACAAGCTACTGGTGCAACGGTTTCTTCAAATTCAATTCCTTCAATTTGTGAATAACCTTTACAAACAAGCCTTGCCTTATTTATGATGATTTGTCCATCTTCATTCATTTTGTTTTTGAACACCCACTTGGTTCCAATTATATTTTTATCCTTTGGACGAGGTACCAGCTTCCATGTCTCCATTCTTCTTGATTTGAGACATTTCTTTTTCCATGGTTTTTACCCAATGAGGATCCTTACTTGCTTGAGTAAATGTTTCTGGTTTTATCATGGATAGAAGAGCAACATCATTTTTCTTTGGTGTACTTGTCATCCTTCTTCGGGTTTGCATCCCTTCATCTATATTGCAAATAATTTGCTCTTTTGGGTGATATTTTTGGAGAAACTTCATCTTAGAAGGGGTTTGAGATGGTTCTTTTTCCTTGTGTTTTTCTTGATATTTTTCTTCTTTTTCAAGTTCTTCAATGAGAGGGTCAACTTCATGTTCTTCAATTTCTTTTTCTGGAAGGTCTTCATCAATCTTCACATCAATGCTTTCTACTATTTTCCATAGTCGATTATTGTAGCACTTGTAGGCTTTGCTCCTTGTAGAATATTCAAGGAATATCCCTTCGTCAACCCGAGAATCAAATTTTCCTAGTGAGCCATCATTGATTTTTATGAAGCACTTGCTTCCAAAAATATTGAAGTATTTTACTGAAGCAGGTCTTCCTTTCCATAATTCATAAGGAGTCTTCTCATTATTTGGTCTTAGTTGAGTTCGATTCAAGGTATAAACAACTGTCCCGACTGCTTCTCTCCAGAATTTTGGCTGCAAGTCAGCTGCTGTTAACATTGTTCTTGCCATTTCTTGAACTGTTCCATTTTTTCTTTCAACTACCCCATTTTGATTGGGTGTTCTGGCAGCAGAGAGTTCTCTTTCGATTCCATGTACTTTACAGAATTCATCAAATTATTTTGATGTGAATTCTCCCCCTCTATCTGTTCTGAGACGTTTAATCTTAGAGTCCTTTTCATTTTCTACAAGATCTTTAAGATTCTTAAAACACTCAAATGCTTCAGATTATATTTTATGAAATATACCCACATCATTCTAGTATAGTCATCAACAAATAAATCAAAGTACCTTTCTCCTTGGAGTGTCGGAGTTCTCGTTGGTCCACATAAATCAGCATGGATGATCTCCAAAGGCTTTGATGTAGAAAACTCCTTGGTCTTGTGGCTAGTTCTAGTTTGCTTTCCATGTTGACATGGACTGCATACTCCTTGGTTTGGCTTGAATAACTTTGGGATGTCTCGTATTGCATTAATCTTGCTAATATTGATCAAGTTATCGAAGCTTGTATGTCCAAGTCGCTTGTGCCACAAACAACTTTCATCTGTTTGACTTAAGTAACATTTATCTTCTTGAATTTTGTTCAGAATGTAGATGTTATCTAGTGTTCTAACCCCTTTCGCCACAAGTTCCCCTGAGGAAGAGTTTCTTATTTCACAATCTTTAGTGCTAAAGACAACATTATGTCCTTGATCACAGATTTGGCTAACACTCAGAAGATTGTGTTTGAGCCTGTTTACTAGCAAAGCATTTTGAGCCTTTCCTTTTCCATTAATAAGGGTAACACTTCCTTTTTCCAACAATTTTGGTAGATCCACTTCCAAAGGATACATTTCCTTCCTTTTTGTTCAATGAGACAAACTTCCTTTTGTCCCCTGTCATATGTCTGGAGCACCCATTATCCACAAACCAATGATTTTCATCACTGTGAGCACATAGAGCTAGGCCACATTTATCCGTGTTGGGATTCTCATTTTTTACTTTTCTTCTTTTGAGGGGGCAATTTTGTTCATTGTGTCCATTATCATTACATAATGAGCAAATCGGATCAAATTTGGCTAAGCGATCAAAAGAGTTGTAGGTCTTGATTTGTCCTTGCCCTTTGGAACCATATGGTTTGTTTGTTTGATCCTTCAATTTTGGTGTTTTATTCTTACGGGCCATGCAATGTCTAGCTTGATGACCAAAATTTTTACAATAAAAACAATTCCCAAAAAAGGTAGTTTTGTACCTGTTGTAATAGCCATGATTTGAATCAACATTCTTCCTTGGAGTTACTCTCTCTTCATTCTTTGGATTTGAGATGGGCCTTTGATGAAATAGTCTTTCTTCTTTTGGGTTGTTGGAAAGTACGTCGACATAGCTTTTCGCATTATTCTTAGTACTTGATGATTCCCAACCCTTTTTGACTTGCTCTAATTCCTTCCTCAGAGATACTATTTCCGCTTCACGTTCTTCACAAATTTCTTCTTTTTCTTTTAGTTTATTTTTCATGAGGTCTTCCCTTCTTTTTGTTTCCTTGTTTTATACCTTGAGAGAGATGATTTTATTTCGTAATTTCTCATTTTCTTCAATGGAACTCATTAACAATTCATCTACATTTCCTTCTAGACCTGAATCATCATCATTTGTGAATGCCATGAATAATACTTCTTGGCTTCCAGCATGGTCATTTTCTTCATCTGATTCATCATTATCTCCTTTGCAGTGAGGGAACTGATTAGTTGATTTCTTTTTTATGACTACAAATTCATCTTCATCAGACTCATCTTGCTTAGAGAAGAAATTCTTACTGAGCCCTTTCTTTTTGTATACCATCCTTTTATAATTTTCCTCACCATCACTATCATGCTTGGGAGGACATTTTGCAGCATAATGACCTATTTTTCCACATTTGAAACAAATAAGAGGGTACTTACCTTTTAGCTTAGTTACTTTCTTTAGACTTCGTACAAATTGCGCCAATTTTGATTCAACATCGGAGTCATCACTTCTGGTATTCCATTCTTTCCATTTTTTTGATTTTGAGGCCTTGAATATTGCATCTTTGGAACTTGGGCATTCTTTTCTCATCTCATAGGCAATGAGGATTCCATGAAGTTCATCCATCTTGAGAGTATCTAGATCCTTCATTTCTTCTATAGCACTTACTTTGGAGTCAAATTTGTCTAGGAGAGATCTTAAGACCTTTTGAACAACAATGCTTTCCTCAATGTTTTCTTCAAATCCTTTAAGAGAGTTGACCACTTCAGCTATTGATCGGATATTCACCCTATGAGTGCCATCAGTTGAAGCTTTGTTAAACAAAAGGTATTACAGACTCGAGCTGGTGTGTGTTCTGTGTTATTTAAGCAACGGATTGATCATATTGCCAATACAAAGACATTTAAAGGGAAAGAAAGCAGACAATTACAGTAAGCAACACAAAGACACAAACAATTTTTAATAAGGAGTTCACCCTATTCCCCAGGGCTACGTCTCCGGTCCAGCTTCAGTGGTGGCCTTGTTTTATTGTGTTTTACAACAAAGAATTTACAATGCAGGGACTCAATATGAGTTCTCCTGACAGCAGATTTTGCTTAGCAGGGTGGTTCTTGGATTCCCCCAAGCCACTCAGAGTTCACAGACTCTTTTTCTTCCCACCAGCTCTGTGACCCTCGGTCTATAGTGGAAAGAGCCAAATATGATGCTTAGTTCGGACAAATTCCTTTATGGGAAGGCTCGAATCTTCAAGCTCTGGGGTGCTCAATGCTGCTTGTGGTCAGCTCGACCCTCTGTCTCCTCTAATTGGCTTTACTTTTCTCTGTGTTCAGTCCTCCTCCTAGGGTTCACTGTTCACTGTCTCTCTGGTCACTTGGACTCCTCTCCAAATCCTCTTCTTCTCTTCCGACTGTCTCTATTCATGGCTTTAACCATTCAATCCCTATGCCTGTTCGATTCCTCTCCCGCCTGCGTCGATTCACCTTCTGTAATTGTGCTTGGAGTTCCCTGTTCGGCGTCAGCATGAACGCTCAGGAAGTGCCACGTGTCTCCATTTAACTGGTGCCAGCATGCTTTGTTGGTTCGTTCCTCCGGTTATGTCGTGGATACACTCTTTCTCCACTGTGGTGGTCAACAGATTCCAAATCCCTTTAAATCTCGGCTTAATTCCCCGTCGATTCTGCTTCTTTCTATCGGGCGCAATCTCAGCTGTCCGATCTGGGCTCCTCCAAATCCAACGTCATACGCACGTCAAGCGCGGTTGTCTTGCTCGACCGTTAGCACGCGATCACGGCGGTTTTTCTCTCACCTTTGCTGCCACGTGTCAATCGCTGAGTGGGATCACTCCACTCTCCTCCAAAACCTCTTACCGTTCAAGGGCACCCTGATCAAAACTGCCGGTTTCCAGGGCGCGGGTCCCGCCTTTGTCCTTTAGCGCTGTTTTTCTTTCTACGCTCGCGGTTCTCTGGCTCCCAACGTGACCGAGTTCTTAAGGCTTCCCCATTTCGGCCCCGTTTGCCTAGCGATGCGTGATTAGTGCTAATTGCGCATCAAAATCGCCTCCTTTTCCTGATCCGGGGCTCCCAGGGGCTGTTTTGACCTCCTGCGCAGTCTCTATGGGCCTCGGTTAGCACGCTTTGATCGAGGACCTTGTCGTTCCACGTCTGTTGCCATGGCCACTGGTTCAGGGCGTTTTTGATGCTATTTTGAATTTCATTAGAGATTTGTTCAACTCGATACCGTCAAAGTTCTTGACAGTCTTTTGTGGATCCGATTCAGATCACGGCCTCCCTACTGAACAAGCTTTTGGAGCACCAAAAGTTGGTTTTTCTTCAAGCATCGACTAAGTGAGGAAACTGTTGTCTCACTTGTCCAATCTCAATCCACTTCACATTGCTCGACTTCGAACCTTTAAGCCCAATTCCGAGGTATTCCACTTGTCCATTGCGCGTCGTCCTCACCTTCCTGTCCAACACTGTGTCTTCCTGCAACTTATTAAGATATTCAGGTAGTAGGTCATCAACAGAAGGTAATTGACTCTGCTCTTCAAGGTCCTCAACCATTGAACGTTCAAACAACCTCAAGCAATCTGCATTCAGGACTGAGTAGATGTGCATGTAAGCTGGCAGATCAAGGCGAAAAGCATTCTCACCAATCTTCTCAAGTATCCTGAAGGGTCCATACCTGATAGGTTTTAGCTTTTTACCTTCACCTTGCATTATGTCCTTGCTGATATACAGCCATACTTGGTCTCCAACTTGAAAACTATGCTCCATCCGACGCTTATCATGCCTAGCCTTGTACTTGGCCTGGCTCTTTTCCAACTGTTCCTGTACTGCCTGGTGGATCTCCTGGATCTATTCAATGAACCTAGTTGCCTTGTCCACATCACTGTGTTTATTAACCATGGTATCTTTACCAAAGACAAAATCCAAAGGAGACATTGGTATGAAACCAAAACAAGTCTCAAAAGGAGATCTCTGTGTAGAAGAGTGTTTGGCTCTATTGTAAGCATGTCGCACATAGCACAAGTGCTCATCCCAAAGCTTAGGATGTTTGCTGCAATATCCTCTCAGTAACTGGATCACTGTCCTGTTAACTACTTCTGTCCGGCCATCTATTTGCGGATGAAAAGCTGTGCTTTTCATTAATTTGGTGTCCATTAGTTCCCATAGACTGGACCAAAACTTCCCCACAAATCAGGTGTCTTGATCAGATACAATAGAAGTGGGTAATCCAAAATGAACCCATACATGTTCAAAGAATAATTTTGCAGTTTGTTCAACTGTAATCTGTTTACTACAGGGTATCAAAATACGCATTTTGTTGAACCTATCCACAACAACATATAGATAATCATGATCTTTCCTAGATTTAGGCAGTGTTCCAACGAAATCCATGGAAATGCTTTCCCAAGGGTGAGAAGGAACTGGCAAGGGAGTGTACAAGCCTAGTTTTCTATTGATGGGCTTGCTTTTAGCACACATAGCACACCCCTTTACATCTCTAGAAACTGTCTCATTCATTTTCGGCCAATCGCAGAACCTTTGCAGCTGTGTAATTGTTTTACTTACCCCAAAGTGACCTGATATCAAAGAAGTGCATGCTTCCCTAATTATCTTTACTCTCTCAGTTTGTGGAATGCAGAGTTTCCCACAATGATATAAGAGTCGGTCCTTCACATGATAGTCCAATTCTTCTACTCTTTTGCCTTGAATCAAAGTTGCATATAGATCTTTAAAGTCCATATCCTGAGCATACTGTTCTATGTAGCTTTCATGCAGCGTATAATTATGCTTAAGTAGGATAGATGCATTTATAATGGGTCTATATAACATGTCTGCAACCTTGTTATGTATGCCCTTTTTATATTTGATGACTAAATGAAACTGTTGTAGAAAATCCATCCATCTGTAATGTCTTCATTGCTGCAATTTAGTTTGGGAGTGTAGGTATTGAAGTGGTTGATGATCAATATGTATTACTGTTTCCTTGCCCATTAAATAATGTTTCCACTTTTTCACACTCTGAACTAATGCATATAATTCTTTATCATAGGTAGGATAGTTAACTATTGCAAGATTAAAAGTCTCAGAATGATAACATATGGGTTTACCGTGTTGTGTCAATATTGCTCCCATGGCATAGTCACTGGCATAAGTTTGGATCTCAAATGGTCTTTGTAGATCTGGCAGTGCTAGTACAGGTGTTGTACTAATTCTTTCTTTTAAGGTGTCAAAGGCTTTCTGTTGTTTGCCTCCCCACTGAAACACCTTGTTCAATCCTGTCAAAGCATGTAAGGGAGCTGCAATTGAGGAAAAAATTGAAATGAACTTTCTTCAATACTGTGTTGCTCCTAAGAAGCTTCTCACTTCTGTAGCAGACTTGGGTTTAGGCCAGTTTATGATGACTGCCACTTTAGAGGGATCTATTTTTAATTCACCTCCCCCTACTATATGACCCAAATAATTTAGAGAGGTTTTGCCAAATTCACATTTGGATAGTTTAACAAAGTTTTTCTCTTTTCAAAACATTTAATGTCTGCTTAACATGCTTTAAATGTTCTTCCCACGTTTTACTAAAAATCAGAATGTCATCCAGATACACAATAACAAAATCATCAAGAAAAGTTCTGAGTACATCATTCAT
>APFE030658601.1:2627-14698 GCA_000404065.3 Pinus taeda
CCATGCCGTTCATCTTAGCTTCCACGCCATTCATCTTAGCTTGTGTTAACTTTTGTGAGCATGACATTTGTTGCACTTGTTCTTGTAATTTTGATATATCATGTAGCATTTCTCCTCTTCTTCATGAGTCATGCTAGAGCTTTCAGGTTCCTTACTAGGTGTTTGCATTTTCTTTCCTCGGGGCATCAGTTACCGATAATAATTCTCTACTAGCCCTTTGAATTCTTTCAAAATAAATTTTCAAACCAATCTTAAGCAAAAATTTAGAAGAATCTACACACATTTATTTCACTTTGTAGGAGCTAGATACTGCCTCTGATGTATCTCTATACTTTCAGAACATCCAATCCTAAAATTATGACTTGTGGTAGCCCTCTATGTCCTCTTTCCAATGCCACAAGTCTGATCCAAATTTGATTCTCGAAGGAAGAGTTATGTGAAATCTCCCACAGTGACCTGATTATAGACTAGTTCAGTAGAGCAAACTTGTACGATGTGCCACGAGCCACTGTTTCAACATTTAGCTCTAAAAAATAAACAGAAGAAACTACAGTCAGTCCTCTTTCTTCACCTTCTAACGAAATTTCAATCCAATGCTCAGAGAAAAAGTTATGACGATTTTTCCCAAGTCACTTTTTTGGAGTGTAATTCAGGAGTCTGCAACAAGACCAACTTCCTCAGATCATATCTCTGCAAATATAGTGCAAAAAACACTGAAATTCAGGCCCAAGAATTAGCACGATGTCTTCTCAAATGGGTTTTGTTTTCAACTTCTGAAACATCGCAGAACAAAAGTTATAGCGAAAATGCCACGAGGACCTGTTTGGAGCAGTGAAACCCTAGAATCCAAAGCTCTGATACCAAATGTTATGAAACCAGCTCAAGAAAATATAGAAAAGATATATCAACACCTTAGAATTCAGCCTCTTCGAGGGGTCAACCTCCTTTACATTACATAAATGAACAATTCTTGGATAATTCAAATGACAAAACCTCCTTTCTATATATAGGAGTCTAAGGAGTCACAATATAAACCAGCCGACCTAAACAATAATAATATAAAGCCACAAAAATAACAATAGAGGGATTCTATGGGGCACAGTAATAACAATATGGGGACAATAGGGGCACAACAATATTAATAAGGGATATAACTAAAATAGTAATGGGGTAATCACTAGTATTATAGGGACCCAACAACCTTAGAGATTATATTGTATATCACATTGCATAAATCTATTGGTTGAAACTTTTCGAAAGTCCAAGAAACCTCCTCCTTTGGGATTAGAGTTATAACCATGGAATTTAGAGCTTTAAGGATGGTTGAAGAATCATGAGAATCTACCATTACTTCAAAATCATCTTGTTTTACCACCTCCCAGCAAGATTTAAATAATTCAATTGTAAATCCATTTGGGTTGGGAGGTTTTCCATTGTCATCTCTTGAAATGTCTAAGAAACACCCTCCATGAAATGGGTTCATTCAAATTCTGATTATGCTCCAATATCAACACTATAGGAATATGCCTAGCGATCTTTTGGATCGCTGCTGACCTATCTATATGAGATTCCTCTACAATCTTATGGAAATGTTGCTCAAAAGCATCGTAAATGTCCTTATTGGATTCATAAGACTTCCATTATGCATCCTTTATTCTAAGAATTCTATTTTGATTCCTATGTTCTATTATCGACCTCTCGAAGAACTTTATGTTTTTCTCCCCTTCCTATAACCATAGGGTTCTAGATTTCTACTTCCATAATATATCCTCCTGCAAGCATCTATCCTCCCACTTCTTCAATAGTTCCATCTCCTCTTTTCTTTTCTCTTTTGTATATCCCTCTTCCACTAGCTATCTCTACAATTCCTCCATCTTCTTTTGCAACTCCTTCTTTACCTAAAAGATATTACCAAACTTGACTTTACTCTAGCTCTTGAATTGGTTTTTAATATTCCTCAATATAGACTACATTCTAAACATCTTGGTGCCTTAGATTAGTAGAGGTTATAACCACCACTTCTTAATATTCTCCATAAAATGGGTGATTTATCCAAAAAGCTTCAAATCTGAACAATCTGTTTTTAGGGGTTCCTAACTTTCCCACTGCTAGCATCACCAAACAATGATCTGAACCTCCATAGGGAGAATATTTTCCTCGATATCAATCACTCAAAGAAAAAAGTCCTCAAAAATTATTAATCTATCTAGTCTAGAGGCTACTTGATGGTCCCCACCCATTTTATTACACCAGGTAATGATCCCATTACCTGTATCGATATTAATAATTTTCTCATTTTCTATGAAACTCTTCAAGGCCTCAAGTTCTCTATCCACCTTTCTTTTCTGCTAAAGAAGTTAACATATTGAAATCCCCCCTATAATGCATTGTTGGTATGGATTTATTCTTCTTAAATCCTTCAAAGCTTGTATAAAACCTAATTTCTCAACAATTCTTTGTGGCCCATAAACATTTGTAAAAACAATAGAGCCTGGAGCACCTATGATCTACAATCCCAACGAGAGGAAGAATCTAGTAGATTATGTGGCTGCTAGATTCATTATCCAAGGATCCCACCAAGTTACTAACCCTCCTACACTTCTCTAAGCTTCTACATCTAAATAAATCAATTTCCTCTCAAAATTCATATCTACTTCCTTCATCTTATCATCTGTACATTTAATTTCCTAAATAAATATCAAATGTGGCTTTTCCATTCTTATATTCTTCTTAAATAATGTTTGTTTTCTAATGATATTTATGCCTCTTTCATTCCATGTAATTATTTTCAAATTTAACTAGGGGATTAGGAGGCGAGCTAAGAGCTATCATCTTACCTGAACTGATCAACGTTTCTCCAAGCTTCCAGAGAGCTACAATGTTTGAATTTCTTCCCCTTTTCCTCCTAGTTTTCTTTGGCATCAAAGGGAGCTGAGATCTGGCCACCTTGATTCCCATATCACCAATCTCCTCATGTGATCACTTTAGGCCTCGAAGTTTCATGTCCTCTCACATAAGATAAAGATACTAGATTCAATACACCTATTCCAAATGGATTACATCCAACCCCTGATTTCTCCATTGTTCCACCATAATCTATAGATCCATTCCTTCCTTTTCCACTATTTCCAGGAGGACAAGGTCATCAATTCCCTTTTCACTTGGTGTCATTTCAGAATCTCCTTCTAGGTATTTCCCTTGATCTAGAATATCCATATTCTTACGAGGGTTTTTCTAAACTTCCATAATAACTTCCTTGAGATTAATTTGATCTACCAATTTCTCTCCATTGTTCCTTTCCTCCTCAAGCATAAATTCTGACAAGATTTCAAAATTGTTCTTCATGGTGTTTCTCCCTCATGGAGTTCTCTATTGTTGTCTCCTATTGGCTCACCCTCTCTAATTTGGTTTCACAAAGCCTTCATCATCTAATCAGTTCATAATTCTTACGCTAATCATCTATGTGATTCAGGGGGAAATCCCTTATCAGATGCCTGTGCTCATGGCATAGTCTACACCTGAATGGAATTTATTCATAACCAATAGTTTGTATCCACAAGTAATATAAGAATTCCAAATAGATCACTTCCAGTAAGGCTCCAAATACATCCATCTCTACATAGATTCTTGCATAAGAAGTATACCTTCCCTGCAAAGTCGCATCTGAAATCTTCAGAAATTTACCCAAGTTATTCCCAATAAGATCAAGGGTCAACAATAGCTAGTAATCCAGGGGTAGGGAATAAATCATAACAAACACTGGAACACTTGTAAATGTCTCTTTTTCTAGGGTAAATTTATCCTTCCAAAGACGCATGTATAAAATAGTTGAAGCAAAGAAATAAGGTCTTGTTGTATCGGTTACAAGCACCCTCCAAAATTTTTGCCTGCACCCACTTTCAAAGCCTCCCTTGAGAGTTTCACTTGATGAATACACACCCTCAGGTTCACTCTGTGAGCCTGTGTGATTCTTTGCATCCACCTTGCTTGTTCATTTTATCCAAGTTTTTGCATGTTGGTATCTAAGTCATGCTTGTGACCATGTTCTGGTTATGCTCAAAGCCTTCGCTTTCTGTGTACTTGTTATGTTCGCTATGAAATCATCTATCACACTCACACACAAAGTCACATTCATTATTGCACAAGCATCATAATGGTCGATCAATGATCAATCACGAGTGTCACACTTGTCAATTTCATCGTCGATCAGTCATGTTGAACATGTGTATCTGGATGGTTTGAGTTGTCTCATCGTCGAGTCATGTGAGTGTGTGTTTGCATGATCACCTATGCATCTTTCGATCGTTCACACACTTTGTCATTTTGTTGAAGTTCTAATGACCAGAATCCCCTCTAACAGTTGGACCATCACCCCGCCATCGACTCGGTCAAGTGTCACCCAGAACAATGCAGAAGCACCAAGCAAGTCTTTCCAAGTTATGCTGAACACAAGCGATCCAATCAACTTTCATGGTGGCCACCTAGAGAGTCGGACCCAACAGTCGCCCCAAGACTAACTCCACTCAAAAATTTCGTAGAGGCTGTTGACCTTACCCACTCTGCTGACTGAGGAAATTGTGCAAACAGGTCAGACAGACGCCAAGTGGGTGTCCCCATCTAACTCAGAAACTTGCACAGCTTTCCCAATAAATCCTCCCGATAGTCGACCAGCTGCTCATCTAGGAAATTGCGCAATTTTCATGAGCAGGCATTTTGCTGCCTAGCAATCTGCTCACCTCAAAAATTGCATGGAGATGATTAGTAGGCCAACCTCCTAGCCTCATTATAGTTTCCCTCAACATTAACTCCTAGCAGCAGACTTCCAGTTCCCTCCAGCAATTACGTAGTTTCCACTACCAATATCCCAGCAGTTGACTGCTAGTTCCCCTTGGGAATTGTGTAGTTTCTCCTACCAGTAACTCAGCAATAAACTTCCAGTTCCCTCTGGGAATTGTGTAGTTTTGGTTGCTAGGCTCCTAGCTAGTTCCTCCAAAAAAATGTGCAACCCTTGGCTGTTGATCCTCCATGCAGCCCGGTCTATTCCTCCAGAAAATTGCACAACTTTTTCCTTCTTGCCCCTACTGCCGACTCATTCTAGAAAATGCACAGATTCTACCTGCCTTGCTTTCCTGCAGACCAGACTATCCCTCCCAAAATTTGTGCAGTTTTGCCTTCTAGTCGAGCTAGACCTCGCAGATAGTCATTGTAGACCTAGATTGCCCACCTTCATCACCCAGTGACTCTTGCACAGTTTTCATCAGCAATGCCTGGAGCCATCATCCCACCTTAGAAACTTGCTACCTCTCCTAATCACCTGCATCCAAAATGATCATGTGTCATGGTAGACTAGGAGGTTTTTGGATTTGATGTCGTCTCATCATGAGTGACTACAGGCACAAGTACACTAACAAACATGGTGCGACGAGGTATTACATGCTTATCTGAAGGAACAACCTCTTATGCTCTCAATAAGTCAGGATCCCTCTTCTGCCCCGAAAAATAAATAAGTGCCTATGCATAGTCCTCTTGAAAAATATAAAGGAGAAAGAAGAGAAAGGCTTCCTATACAGAGAGGTGAAGCATGTAACTCCTCCAGGGTAGTGTCTAGGTTCGCTGGCAGTGGATAAATGTGTATGTTCCTGCGTGACTCCATCTGGGTACTATCTAGGCCTGTTGGCAGCAAAGAAACACCAGAGATGAAAACTTATACTATGAAAATCTTCAACTCGCGAGATAAACTACCCTTCCTAGATTCGAAACACTGAGATCTAAGCTGAACTTTTGGTTGTGTTTGACTGAGTTGGAAAAGGGTGAACCATGTATGTCCATGGGGTAAGTGGGGAAGCCAAAGTAACCCACACAACAATTCAATACTCCTCAAAAGACCAAGGCCATGTGCTAGCAATGAACCAAAATAGAGAAGCTGAAGTTCTACCAATGTGTCACCAAGTGTTGTAGCAGCTACAACCACCCTCCAAAATTTTGGTATGCACCCAATTTCATAGCCTCCCTTGAGAGTTTCACTTGATGACTACACACCCTCAAGTTCACCTCGTGAGCTCGTGTGAATCTTTGCGTCCACCTTGCTTGCTCATTTCATCCAATTTTTTCATGTTGGTATCTAAGTCATGCTTGCGACCTTGTTCTGCTTATGCTCAAAGTCTTTGCTTCGTGTGTACTTGTTATGTTCGCTATGAAAGAATCTGTCACACTCATACATGGAGTCACATTCACTTTTGCACAAGTGTCGTCACAGTTGATCAACGATCAATCATAAGTTTCATGCTTGTTGCTTACACCATCGATCAGTCATGTTGAACATGTGTGTCTAGATGGTTTGAGTTGTCTCGTCGTCAAGTCATGTGAGTGCATGTTTGCATGATCACCTATGCATCTTTCGATCATTCACACACTTAGTCATTTTTCTGAAGTTCTAAAGACTGAACTCCCCTCTGACAGTTGGACCATCACCCCACCATTGACTCAACTGTCTGTCACCTAGAACAGCGTAGAAGAACCAAGCAATTCTTTCCAAGATACATTGATCGCAAGTGATCCATCAACTTTCATGCTGGCCACCCACAGAGTTAGACCCGAAAGTCACCCTGGGACTGAATCCCCTCAAAAATTGCACATAGGCTATTGACCTTGCTTTCTCTGCTGACTGAGGAAATTACACAGATAGGCTAGAGAGACACAAAGTTCCTGTCCCTGTCTCCCTCAAAAAATTGCTCAGTTTTCCCAGTCAGTCCTCCTGACAATGGACTAGCTGCTCATCCAGAAAATTGCAAAGTTTTCATGATCAGGTCTTCTGCTGCCCAGTAGTTCGCTCAGCTCAGAAATTGTGCAGCGATGATCAGCAAGCCGACCTTGTAGCCTTAGTGCAATTTCCCTCGCCAATAGCTCCTAGCAGCAGATGGCTAGTTCCCTCTAGTAATTGAGCAATTTCAGCTAACAAGCCCCTGGCAGTTGACTACCTGTTCCCCTTAGGAATTGTGTAGTTTTTACTGCTAGTAACCCAGCAGCTAGCTGCTAGTTCCCTCTGGGAATTGCACAATTTTGGCTACCAGGCTCCCAACCAGTTCCTCCAAAAAACTGCGCAATTCATGCCTGCTAATACTCCATGCATCCCAACCTGTTCCTCTAGAAAATTGCGTAAATTTTGCCTTCTAGCCCCTACTGCTCGCTCATTCCGAAAAATGCACAAATTTTGCTTGCCTTGCCTTCTTGCAACTTAGACACTCTTTCCGAAAATTTGCATAATTTTTTTCTTCTAGCCAAGCAAGACCTCGAAGATAGTCACTGTCGACTCAGATTGCCCATCTTCATCACCCATTGACTCTTGCACAATTTTCATCAGCAGTGCCTAGAGCCATCATCCTACCTCACAACCTTGTTGCCTCTCTCGGTCACCTGCATCTAAAATGATCATGTGTCATGGTAGACTAGGAGGTTTTTGGATTTTATGTCATCATGTAATGAGTGACTGTAGGCACAAGTACACTAACAAACATGGCGCGACGACAAATGGGATGAATGAAAGGATCACATGTAGAAAGACAGGTTAACCAATGGATGAACGAACGATGCATGCAAACGGATGTGCTCGCAAACAGATGATCATGCAAAGATGTGTTCGCGAAAGCAACGTGCCAAAGAAACATCAAGCAAACCAATGACCATCGAAGACTCCGTGCACTTTGACATGCGGAGGTGAAGTTGTGACACACCATGAAGACATCCACCACCCAGCAACACTGCAACTCAACATGCACTCCAACAGCAGCACGAATGTACCATCATTTTCATGTTGAGTCATGTCATGATTGATGTCAACCACATCTCTACTATGGGCCATATTGTCAAATTAAGTAATGTAACGTGGAAGTCTAAGAGACCCACTTGTTGTACAAAGAGTCATGTAAAGTCGAAAAGTCATGGAAGTCAAACAGTCATGAGGGTAGCCAAACAACCACAAGGGTCATTTTCGCCCTTGGCTATAAATACCCCCTCATTTGTACATGCAAAGGACTTTTCACCTCATCTCCTCCCACATAGCCAAGAGAGTCTGTAATATTTTCTTTGAGGAGTAAGTAGTGGCTCCAATGCCCCATGCTCTGGGTTAGTGATATATGGTGTAACGATGTGTCTTGTAACTTTTGCTTAATTCAGAAGCTTGCTAATAGGCCAACACATTTTCACACATGTATTGTAACTGTTGTAAGACTAATCTTGAACACTTGTAATGCATGTTGTTATAACCTGTGTTGAACACTTGAACTATCTCACTTGTTTTAATATATAATCTATTAATGGAAATGTGTTGTATATGCTCTTAACACTGTCTCACCCGTGGTGGCTATCTCCCTAGACATTAGACATACCTTTCACATAAATCTTGTGGTAACAACTGTTGCACTCATGCAGACCCATTTGCTAAGCGTTGTACATGTTATCTTACCTTGTGTGTCATGACTATCGCATCAGTGTGGACTGCTCCTCTAGAAGTTGTGCATGTCCTATTGTGTTGTGTGTTCCTAGCCAAGTTGGGACTTCATCCCAACCAACTTGGGACTCACTCTCACCCTCTCCCTCTACAATGAAAGAACCATTTACGCAAGTACACTAGCAATCACCAGGCATGTGAACCTCACTTCTCGAAGGAAAAGCAGATCACTCTCCTATGCTGACAAGAAATATTTGATGCAAATCCTTAAGACAATGGAAACCGAGCCATCATACCAGATGGGACTCCCACACCAAATGGTGTCAAGTATAGTTGGGACTTCATACCAGGGTGATCCCCTAAATGTTGGCAGGTCCATCATCATCAACAGGTCCACCATCAAGCACCCGATATTTGTCCTCAATGTTGGACATTGGATAAACCAATGTTCCCAATGTGTTTCGTGACATGGACTAACGGTCTCTCATGGATCCTTATCTCTGGCAATGTGATCATTGACTAACACCTATGGGTTTTGGTCTAACAACAATCATGATTCCCAACAAGTGGTATCAGATCATAGGTCACGAGTGCAATACACACCACCCTCGCGTTGGGGGGGATATTGTTGGACATTGGATAAACCAATGCTCCCCATGTGACTGAATAATGAGAGGTTCCAAAATTCGATGTTTCAAATCCATTAGTAGGATCCATCATTAGGACATTAAAGTTAAAGAGAAAAGACAAACAAACAAAATGATAAATACAAGATGCCATAAAGGTGGCAGAAGGATGTAATGTCGACTAGGAACCCAAAAAGATAAAATCTAGGCTGGAAAAACCCTAAAAGAGACAAGAATGAGAAAAGATACAAAAAAAACTTAAAAACAATAAATGATAATATAATAGCAACAATTATATTGATAAGTTCATATAATAAAAACTATGTTAATATTCCAATAAGCTAATATCTAACATTTAATAATAATAATGTTAACATTAATAATTAATAGTCATATAACCACTAAGGTAATAATAATAATAACTTATTAATAATACTAGTAATATAATATTAGTACTATATACTAATATTATTATTAGTTAACTAATAGTAATACTATATTTTAATATTGATAATAATTTAATTATTAATCTTGTTAAAAATGACACGAAGTCTTAGTCATTTTATAAATAAAGATAGAATGATGATCCTAACTAAATGCTAAAGTAAGGCCAAAGGAAAAGATCAGAAAGGAAAAATGTTAAGTCAAAAGTGTAGAAAAGAGGGTGAGATAACTAACAAAAAAGAAATGATAGTGTGAAAGTGTAACAACCACGCCTAACTTAACCCATGGGGGTGGTTGCTACTCTTAATCTAACTCCTCTTGTTTATGTCAGAAGAATGGGATAATAATATTTTTTGTTCTTTTATATTCATTTCAGTTATCAACTCTCCTTCTAAGGGTCTCAATTGTTAGCTTAATTTTATGAATATCCCCCCCTTAAACCTGAGCTTAATGACCCAGACACCAACTTCATCATGTTTAAATTATTCACAATTCGGCTTATATATATATATAATATTAAACGCCTTACAAGAATACAAAATCTCTGTTGTAGATTCCTTTGGAAAGGCAAACAAATAGGGAGGATTTTTGCATGGGCAAAATTGTATTTGCCATCCATACCAAAGAAATGGGGAGGCTAAGGCATTAAAAAATTGGAAGATTTCTCCACACCACTAGCAGCCAAGCTAGGATGGCAATTAATCACTTCTCGTAGTCTCTGGACCAAAGCAAACTCCTCAAAATACATTGATCCATTAAGGCCGATGGATTGGCTGAGACAAACAAGCTGGAACAAAACAAGGATATCAAACATTTAGAAAGTAGTACTGAAATCATTATCACTGATCCGTGATGGGCTTACCTGGAGAATTCATAATGGGACATTTATTTTTATCAGCCTTGACCCTTGGATAGGATGCGAGAATGCACATTTATTACCAAAAGGACTAATACAACACCTCAAAAAGTCTGGCATCACCCACATCAGTCACATTACTGGCCTGGAGAGATCTACCTTCATACACCAAGATTGGAAATCTACCCACAGCCTGCACATACCTCATCAATGGCACCACAATTGGACAACTTACACAACGGCTCTAACTGAATCTCATATCTCAATATTGGAAGGGGAGGATGAGATTATATGGGCAATTGCAAAAAATGGTCAGTAATCTCCTAAAGAGGGATATCTTCACCTTGCCAATAGACATATACCACAACATATTGATATATGGTGGAAAGGTATATGGAAGCTCAAAACCCCCCCTAGAACAAGATTGCTCATGTGGTCAATTCTGAAAAACAAAATCCCAACCAGAGACAACCTGATCAAGAGAGGTCAACATGGGCCCTTTTGGTGCTTCTTATGTAAAGAAAGTTCAGAAACAATGGATCACCTATTTCTCACTTGCCCCATCACTATTGACCTCAGGAATACTACGCTCTCACATAACCCTACACCTAACTCATGGAGAGGCAAAGCTATCAGGGAGGTTTGGGCCAATTGGTGGACAACTGCATCCCCGCCAAAAGCAAGGAACCTCCCCCTCCTCATTAGCTGGGAAATTTGGATTGCCTGGAACGAACTCATCTTTCAGGATACCACCCCTCACTGACCCTCCATCTTAGACCGAATCCTAGCTGATTACAGTAATATTCCTGAAGATGACACCCCCCAGACATATCATTCTAGAAACCATAGATCACTCCCAGCCTTGGGCTTATTTTGATGGATTAGTGCAAGAGGTAGGATGTGGGGGGGTTTCGTACTTTACTTAACTAACTCCCATTACTAACACATAAAAATGGGACTTGGAGGAGGCACAAACAACTATGTAGAACTCATGACAGCCAAACATCTCATTCATTTTGCAATTCAAAAAAATGCAGGAATCTACAAGTGTTTGGGGACTCAAAAATTGTTTGCAACTGGATAAAAAAAACATCAAAATGTCATGCTTACACTCTGTGACAAATTTTGGATGAGGTCCATAGATATATATCATCTTTTGATAGTTTTGCATCTCATCATATCTACAAGGAACGAAACTCACTTGCTGACCAACTTTCCAAAGAGGCAGTGATTCGGCCACGCGGCATCTAGATGATACAAGAACAAATAGATGGGGAGCACTACCAATATTATCACCGTCCTTATATGGACCATGCTACACAGGCTCATCTGGAGCCTGATATTATATGACATGTGACTTTTTACCAGTTTATATTTATTTGGCTTTTATATCTACAACTACATGTTACAGAAAATACTTTCTGCATAGAGTAATCTAAATTTTGAGAACTAAATAGTACACATCTAAGGAAATGTCTCCTTGCATGGAGAACATATATATATCTGCTTCTATATTTTGACAGGCTTACAACCTTTTAAAACTACATATGCGCACAACATTTACAACATGTAATTTTCCTTATATTAATGAAAATTATGATTTATATATATATATATCTAGATATATATGTATATATATATATATCTATGTATATATATACATATATATATATATGTGTGTGTGTGTGTGTGTGTGTGT